>CM032794.1:21545427-21795427 GCA_019155185.1 Beaufortia kweichowensis | reverse complement strand
CTTTTGTTCTCGGTGACCTAAATGGAGATTTCAGTGATGTGTGCTGAACTGACCAATTGCAATCCACTGAACTCAGAACTCATGCAGTAAATGTTGTTTGTTCAGTGACATGTACACAATATGCATTCAAACATGCATAAAATGAGGACAATGTTTACACACACACATGCACATATGCACACACACACACACACACGCGCGCACGCACACACACACACACATGCGCACACACACACACAGACTAATTACACTGTAAAGTAAATGGGCAAAACAAACAAGTCAAACTGACATTTTTCTAAATCGGTGTTTAATGGGTGTTGTACAATAAACCCGTGGCCTTCGCCAAGTGTAAAATCCGCTTTGACAAAGCAAGCGCACTCCTCCTTTCCTCTTTCCTCTCCTCTCCTTCCATAATAACCCTCATTCCCGTCTCAAACAGCGCTCGAGGGAAGGACAAGTCTGTTCCTTCCGTCCTCAGTGGCGATCTTCTCAAGTCAAACTCATCTCCCCAGACACATTAACAACCCCAGGGCCAAGTTCTTATCAAACATACACAATTTTTGCTCATTTAAACAGACACACACACACTTTAATGGGGTTATCAAAGTCTCTGGCGCCGATAACGGTTTCTGCAAGAGCTATAAAAGTTAACTATGCTATCTATAAGAGACGGGAGTTAACTTAACAATGTTTTTGTTAGTGATGCATGTGTAAATGTCACACAAACTAGGCTGCTATACACAACATACCATAAATAACTAATTTTTCATTTAGAATTTTGCATAGTTTCCTATATATCCCAAAAAGGTTTATGGCCTAGACCTTTCATTGTAAGATTTCAGACATTGCGGTTATGTTTTTGTTTAAAAATATAACATGCTTGTGACACAGACACTCCACCGAGGCTAAACGTGTGTTATCTCAAAATGTAACTCGGCGACCTTTCTAAGGGGTGTGTTAGGACAAGATAAGAGATATGTACGTCATGGAACTCCGACACAAAATCTCTCATAAACTTCTTAAAACTTTCAAAACAACGTGTAGATGATCAAACACACTAGAGAGATGATGTCAAATTTAAAACTGATCTTTCTGGTATTAAAGATTAGACTAATACTTTTGAGTTTGGCTTAATTCAGCAAATTGAAAAACTACACATTTTCTGATATCCTGATTCGTATCATAACTCTTGTGCACATTTCTTTTTTTCAGCAGTATGTCTTGGATCAATATTTTGTAAAAACTTTGTTGGGAAGATTGCCGTTGTAAATATTAAAATGGTGATAATTCAAATTCAAGGAGTGTTAGTAACATAATATACTGATGTACATCAAATGGTGCACTGATGATAAAATTACCAGTGAATTTTTATAGTGTGCATTTATGCCTGGGCTAATAATTCTAAAAGCACAACAAAGGAGCTTGTTCATTTTTAATTTCACTGGTAAAAACAAAGTGAGGGATGTGATGAGGCTACAATGTTATGCAAATGCTATTAAACAAAGATCAGTTTGACGAGATGAAGAAAGTGAAACCAGCTGTGAATCTCAGACACACACGCACAGCGGCATGCTGACCTCTCATTTAAATCATTAGCTGCTGATGATGTAAAGACAGGTAATCTTGTTATGGGATGAGACACAAAACACACATGTAGAAAGAGAAAGAAAAGTCTGTTTTTAGTACTCTTTATATTAAAAACATATTTAATAAAAATGTAATAATTACAAACTTGAGGATGAGGATTTAAACATCTGAATGCTGTACAGATGTGTTGCATCATAAGTGTTACTATATTTTAGCACTGTATTGACCAATCAACATCCAGGAACGGAACTAAAACCACTTTATATAGCTTTCGATTTTCCATTATTGATTTTATTTATTTATACAACAATTTACAAAACATTAACATTTTGCAAATGCTGTTATCTAAAGCAACTTTAAAAAAGTGAGTACAATAAAGTGATTATGTTCATTGTTTAATGTCATCCAGTTTATTTTCTGTTATTACTTCGTCTTTTGTTACTTTCCTTAATTTCTTTCATTAATTGATATTCACCATGTTTGGCACCAATTCCGATTTGCACAATTTTCTGCAATCTGTCATCTACTCTGTCATGCCAATAAAACACACTGAAACAGAGACAGACAGAAAGACCTTGTGCTATCACAAAATGAAGTGATATCCTGCGGCTCAAACCCGCTGGCAGTGAAGACTGCAGCTCTGTTGCTCATTTTCAACACCAGCTAAGACATGTCTGAAAAAAAGAGGGCGTGGAGAACAAAAGAACGTCTCCCGCTATAGAGAGACCGCATATATGCCTTTTTATTCTACTGTGTGTTTATTTGTGCAATGACATCATAACTGAATGTCCATTTGAATGATCACGTTATTATTTATCATCAACCTGAGTGGTGAGATCATAACTGAAGTGGAAAAAACATTCAGATTTAATAAGGATTCTGATGTCATAATCTCAAGCCATTTCCTGTGACTCACGATAATGCATCAACTGCATCTGTCACACACACATACATGTACATGAAAAAGTGTCAGATTTGTTCATAAGATTCAAGAACGAAATTCCTGTATGAACAAGTTTCTTGTTCATAAAAAAGAATTGCGTGAGATGTTACGTTTATATAGGCCATTCCAGTATCGAATGCCTTCTTCAATTCCTAATGGACAAACTCAAGTCCTATATATTCTGCGTGTATATATTTTAGTACTTGGAAATACGTTACATTACTAAAATACAATGGGTTGCAAATAGCATTTTATTTTGACTGAAATTCCTTAAATAGTTTTGATTTCATGGGGACTTTATATATGAGTATATTAATCATTTTAGTTTAAAATGAGTACAATATTTTAAGGCAAATAAGTGAACTAGAAAGAAAATAAAGGCCTGAATCTGCAATGAATACACAAGCACACACCTCCCTTCAGTCGGTAATATCATGAGTCAGATCTCAATGTTCTGAATGATTGAAGACCTTCTTCAGCTGATGTTTCACTGTGTTACTGGGTCAGTGTGCCGCTGACCTAAAATAATAGAAGCATGTGTTTAAAACACTAAAAATACTGTGTTAACACAATCGAAGGAAATGACTGAACCTGTCATGACGGAGTCACCATGTCAATAAGCTTGTCCAAAAAGTCAGTTTGGTTTTACTTTTAGCAAAAGATGTGCAACACTGTTCTGCATTATTAATGTCATTGCAGAAACTGCTGGGATTGTGACAGTTATCTGTAATGCATATACAGTAATAAATGGTTCATTTAATGCCCACGTGTGTGCATTAAGCCTTTGTAATAAGCTTTGGGAATATCAGTGGTGGCTCAAGCATCGAGTCACATGGCTACTGTTGTGACATTGCACATATGTGGCAGCTGTGATTAACTGTGTCAGTATCTCACCGTTCAGTAGGTCAGTGCTGAAGGGTTAATGCTGACTGCATGAGTGGTTAAATTACTGAATGGATTGCGTCAGATGATGTCCATGTGAGTCGACAGAATAAAGCAGCTTAGTTTCGGTTCTGTATTGACATCTTGCATGGCAAGTTTTACAACAACAAATATCAGGGCTGCACAGTTATGCCAAAAATCAGTTTCAAATTACATCTCCAGTCCAGATATTGTCACAGTAATTCAATTTACAAATAAAATGCTTATTTTGAAGGTTTCTCTTAACGGGTGCATGCCAAGGTTCACACAAACAAGCAAATTGAGAAGATTCGCACTATTGCACTAGATTAAATTTCATAACAAATGCATAAATGTAGGTAAAACAAATGAACACGTTTAAAACATGCTGAGAACTGTGTTTTCGTAAAATTTTATTGCTGTTTTATAGATCAGTAAATCAAGTGCCTGTAAACTGCACATTCGCCCAGATGACAGATGATGTTTTTAGACTTTATTTTTACAGACAACAACAATCATAAGTGGCACAAAAACACATAAACATCCCAAACTAGGACCTAGTCAAAAAAGTTAAAAAAAAACTAATATAAACACCTCTGATTCAACACTGCATTCATAAGCAACAACATTTGGGTCTGTGATTTGTTACAGTTCTTAGCTGCTGCAAAAGATATAAAACTTTCACGCAATCGAAACAGCTCTAAATGAAATGCTGTTAGTTGTGGAAACAGTATTTGTAATCTTGATTAACTGTGCAGCCATAAATAATATTGATAACACACACTGTTGAACAAGAACAACAGCCAGGGATTAAAATTCAATGCATGACATTTCTGTAAAATCAAAAACAGAGACATAATTGTTTCAATGCATCCTTTGTGAAAATACAATTTTTGGTATCGGTTTCCTAAAAGAAATAAATGCAATCACTAAGATACTGTACATCTAAAAATGAAAGAACCTTAAGGTTCTGTAAGGATCTATTAAAAAGCCTTACGTGTGTAAGAATCCAGCTGACTCGAAAATAATAAGAAAAACTCAACAGACAAGAGAAAGAGAAAGTGGCAAAATGGGGAAGTCCGTTTTAATCAACTCAGACTGAAACCTACTTATAGATAATGGCACCTCAGGGCCAATAACTAAACCGCAAAGGTAATAACGTGTCCGAAATCAAGGCAAAGTCATGGGAATTTCCCTTCCCACCTAAACGCTTTCAAGAGATTAAAGTGTGGAAAAGAATGTGAAGCATCTCACGCTCCATCTCCTTTTTCTTCACGTCAGCCCTGGCACTCGGCAACCGCAACGTGACTATCAAAATAGTTTCAGTGAAATGAATGTGTATCTTGCATAGGCAAGTCTTTTAAAATGAGTGATCGAACTTGTAGACACTTGTTTAGATGAAAAACTGTTGTAACCATAGCTATCAATCGCAATATGTGAATTGCACATATGAAACAAAGGCTTAAGAATTTGTGCACTACAGGGATTTTAGCAAATGACTAAACGGCCTATAATTTATGTAATGGTTAATTTAAATAGTAATAATTTGATGTCATTTCCCGTTCACACAAAGAAAGATAACTAGAAGGATTATCGTTTTAAATTCAAACAAATCTAAATTTAAGAGAAAAACAGCAAATTCTCAAGAAAAACAACGCAAAGAATACGGTTCAGATCACTTTCAGAGAGACTTTTTCTAGCTAAAGAACAACAAAACATGAACAGCAATTAAATGTTTGAGTTAAAAAACGCTTGAATTGAATTATATAGTTTTATAGCATGTTTTACTCTTCCAGTCTTATGGATGTGACATTTTCCATACATAGCACTGGTTTTACAATTTGGCCTTGTAGATGCAAAAACAAATCCAATTTCAAGGACCGATCTAAAATCAGGTAGTTTTACAGCGGACCGCCAAGGAGCCAGGATGTATTGATTGGGTGCCAGCCAGTTCAGTTTTTCTGGCATCTTGCAGCAAAAGCTATTACCTTTCCACCCATTCTCTATCTATTTCACATTTTAAGAGTGACATTTCTCCCTATCCTCATCTCTGATGTCGTCTTCATTTTTTCTCTTTTATGCACGGCTATCAAATCAGGCGAACAGAGCGTGACTCCAGACGTGCACTGAAATTGGTTGCAGCACAAACAAAAGACCGTGACATTGTCAGACTGCAGAGGGAAACAGATGCAGATGAACAGGAAACAACCAGCTTCTTTGTGCCAAAACACCACATTAAAGGGGCACATGCAAACAGTGCACGCCAGAATACCTCAAAGAACAAAAGTTGGTCAGTAATAAAAAACAAGCTGTGCAGATACGTATACAAGAGTTACAGGTGTCAAGAACACAAAGCAATGTGTTAAGGGCAACAGGAGCCCAAATGAAGCCCATTAAAATGAGTTTGTTTGTGATGAAAGGGGTGTCACACTGTCGTTCCCTGCTGGCCTTTGGCAAGGGACTGAAGATTCAGCTGCCAAAAGATGCTCGCCACCATTTAACACAGAGGGATTTCATATAAAACAAATATCAGAAAGGCGACAGTCATTCCACAACACACAAATTTACCAAACACATGCACTCACAAATGATACTTGCTTAGTGTTTATTTATTAATTAAAAGTATCAAACTTTATAAACCACTCGATATTAAACTCATTTTTACTAATGAACTAATAATAAAAACATACAGACATGAAGGTGGGCTCTAGAAAAGGGATAATTCACCCAAAAAAAAAAAATTTCGGTCATTTATTTTGTCGTTCAAAACCTGTATATGGCTCTTTCTTTTGTGAACCACTGAAGAAGATTCGAGAAAAGTGGTTTTCTGTCCATACAATGAAAGTCAATGGGGCCCAATGTTGTTTGGTTACCAACGTTCTTCGTAACATTATCGTTTGTGTTCTGCAGAAGAAAGAAAGTCATACAGGTTTTGAATCGGATGCGGTTGAGTAAATGATGAAACATTTGATAAACTATCCACTTAACTTGTTAAGTAGCTTAACCATTAAGAAACTACCCAAGAACACCCACGCAATGCCATAGCAACCTAGAACACCGCAGCAACGTAAAGGCAACGTTTATACCTGTTATTACCCACTCCTACACCCACAGGTGACCAGAGAACGCTCACATTTACACACAGTACCAAACACAAACCGTGTTGGAAATGAGACACGCATCACACACGTACAGGTATCCAGTGCCGCACATTGTGCCATCTTTAGCTCTAATTAAGTAACCGGGGTGAGTTACAGAACTATTGTCCCTCTGAATTAGCCATAAAACAAGATCACATGAATTTTTAATACCAGTCCCAAGCAAGATGACAGTAGTGGAAAGCAGAGAGGCATGATCATTTCCTAACGCATCACGTTTAGAATACAGCCACCAGCAAGAAACATCAACAAGTCCATCAATATTTTGGTGTATTTTTAGATTATTCTGTCAATATGAGCAGCAGGATGCCGCACAGAACACAAGCACGAACTGTGTAACAGGGATCTATAGCAATTGCTCCATCAATACACATTTCATAGAAATAAACAGATTAGCTTCAATAGGCAGAAATTTACGTGATTGTTTACTATATGCAGGTAACTGATATTAACTCCAGATAAAAACAAACCAGTGAAGATTTTGCTGTTTTGAGCATCGGGCACATACGTGACCTGATCGCGTACATGTGGACGCAATGTAATGTCAGTCAAAAAGCACGATATTTTACAGATATCTGCTTTTTACAAGATATGTGCCATAATGAAATACAATGCGTGTATCTAAACAATTCGCTCCAGGTCTTTGTCAGGCAGAAGTTGCTCTTGTGAACACTGGCTGCCTTCAGTGCACCACAGCATACCGATTATAAGCACAAAGCATTCTTCCTATTATTGCTGCAAACTGCGCTGATTTCAACCAGTTTACAGTTGTATTTATTGTCACAGTTCACCCAGCATTTTCTTTTGCGTTGCTCATCTACACAGATAAAGTGCCTGTCTGGAGATAACGCGAGCGCACTGCGTTATCCGGCGGTTCACTGCCTCTTCCCTCCCCAGAGTAGAAGCTTCTTACCTCGGCACGCAGCTCGGGGACGATCGGTCCACTTCCCAGGTGGCGTACAGGTTCATATGCACCGGGCGATTGGAGGTGATCGCCACCGGTTTGGAGGGCTGCGGAGACGGTACGCCTCCAGTCCTCGGGAGCCCTCCCCGCTCCGACATACTGGAGGTACCTTATGTTTAAAAACAGTCAAAGGAAAACCAAATAAAACGGCGAGTTGTTGAAGCGCAGATGCCCTACTGCACGAGAATCATCCGTCCACGAGGATCGAGGTTCGGTCCGATCTTGCGTTGCGGTGCAGTTATAGCCACTGTTCTTACTCAACAACTCGCTGCAAATGTTTTCTCGAGTTGCATTAGTCGTTTATCTGTGCAGGAAGCGGAAATTTCTTTTTTCTCCTGCACGGCCGACGAGCAACGCCTCTTGTGAAAGACGTACACTAAACCCAACCCTAGAGAAAGAGCGAGCGAGCGAGCGAGAGAGAGAGAGAGAGAGAGAGAGAGAAAGAGAGAGAGACGAGGGGACGTGTTTTTATCTCGCGAATAACAAAATATCATATCATATTTTTAATTAAAAAAGAACAAACGGTTACTAGAAAAAGTGAATTAGCGCATGGTTCTGAATTCAAAATTCGTAAATAAATATAATTTGATTTTATATATATTTATATATTATATTTATATTTTATATATATAACTATTGAATTTATATATTTTATATAAATTGATTTGCTATTTATAATTATTCCCCATACAGAAATCTAATATATTGCCATATGCCAACCTGTGTGTTTTAAATATATTTAAATATATAATATATTTCTGTGTGGGTCTTCTAATCGTTTCTGCCCCGTGACGTCATACGACCTTGGGATAACCCCCAATATTATTCTCTCATTAGTGGTGTTTGCTAAGCAAAGCATGGTTGTCCTGCATACTTCCTGTATCTTCTTCTTTCTATCTATCTTCATTCTGCCCCTCTCTCTTTGTTCCTATATAAGTCTATCAGTATTACTATCTACTTTCTCAACACATAGCAACCAGCTTAAAGACCATAACAACACCCTAGCAACACCCAGTTACCAGATAAAATACCCTAGTAACAGGCTAGAATACCAAGGCCACACACAGTAAACAGGTTATATACGCTAACAATGCCCAATAACTGGATCAAACACTGTAGTAACCAGCTAAAATGCTTTAGAAAAAAAAGCAACCAGCATAAAGACCATAACAACACCCTAGCAACTCCCAGTTATCAGATAAAATACCCTAGTAACTGGCTAGAATACCAAGGCCACACACAGTAAACAGGTTATAAACGCTAACAATGCCCAATAATTGGATGAAACACTGTAGTAACCAGCTAAAAAGCTTTAGAAGCCCGTAGCAACCAGATTATAAAGCCTAACAACGCTTAGAAACCAGATGGAACACCCTAGTAACCTGTTACAACATACTAACAACACCTAGTTACAAACAAGAATATATAAGCAACACCTAGTAAATGGCTTATAGATTCTAACACAGCCTAGCAACCATATGGGACACCCTAGTTACCAGCATCATGCTAACAACAATCACATAAATTATGCTAGCATCATGCTAGCATCGTGCTAAATCATAGTTTTTGTTTAAGTGTTTTTATTTTGTGGTGTAAGTGTTTTTATTTTGGGTATTTTATGTTCAATGCAGTGTGTTTTTTCACACACAGAACAAAACAGGACAACCCGGAAAGGCCAAAAATGTTTTCAGAGGAGCGATAAATGGTTTTAACTATAATGTAATAATATGCATTCACAATTTGCATAACTTACTATATGTAAAACATATTACAACAGACATTTGAGGTCAACCAGCCACAGTAACATTCAAACTATAAATTAGTGCTTTGTTATGCAGGTCATGTTTCTGTCAGCCACATTATGAGATTATTATTATAGTTAGATCAGATATGACAGGTGTTACACTGATCCCCTCCTCGACCGACGTACACATACGCATCATCAGGACAGAGAAGAATGGGAAGGTCAATTAAAAATGGCCTTTGTGTCATAAGCCCTTTACTGTGAAGGTTAATAATCCCCGTAACCACTTTTGGGTTTCATGTTGTCTGTTTAGAATACTGGAATTCATTACAGTGTTCAAGTCTGTCTTTTCAGTTATATGAGTATTGTTTGTCCATCAGAACTACAAAAAAAAAAGAATAAAATCATAAAAACCTATTGGGATGCACTGGTTATGTTTAATATAATATAATAAAACATTTAGAGAATGGTTGGATAGAGATTACCATACACTGCATATTTTTCACAAGTATATAACTAGTAAAAATTTGTATGTGTGGAATTTCCAGACGACCCACTGCATTTAACAAAATGTGCATTGTGTTGGTTACTGCGTCCTTCAGCATAATGCTGGAAATCAATATCAACAGTGATTTTATCTCCCTGATTTGATTATCAGATACATTTCACTCAGATCATGTGGCATCACTGTAACATAGTACAGTCTGAAATGTTTGTCATTGCATACTAAATACTTTTGTCTAATGTAATCTGGATAGAAAATACTGTAGGTCCAATGCTTGTTCTGTTATTTGGTTGTCAAGAAATGAAACTGCTTTCTCACATACCTAATGTGGACTCTTTTCCATGAATGGTACTTATCAGAGCATTATGGCCTATTCATTGGCCTATAAACCACAAAGCCAGTTTTGATTACTTACATAACATTCATACTGTTAGGATGTCAGTGTCTAGTAATACAGTGTCTCACAATTATAACTCAAGTTTGAATTGTACTGGAAATTAATCCTGTATGTTTAACTGTTACCTCACATATTAAAAAATCATGGTTCTTCAGTAATATTAGACTTTAGTAATATTATTAGTGATACTTGCTAAAGCACCACAACAATTTATGATGAAGTTAAGTAATTGATTTAGAATATGTAATTGAAATCTTGACACAGTTTTGGCCAAATTGTTCAGTGGATATGAGTCAAACTCTTGGTATAAAACTGGTTAACAAATTCTTAAGACACATCAAATCTGATAACAAATTTCATATCTTACCTGATAACTCTATCAAGCATATGCAATATTATTTGCATAACAGCACACAGGCAGTGGCAAGTCCTCAGAGGAGACTAATGAGGAAAGCACATCTATATTTGCTGGGCTGATTACTCCCTGTGGGCGTCTGATGGAGCGAGTGATCATGACCTGGCCAATGCTGAACAATACATGACAAAGCGAGCATTCTCCTGATTGTGTTTGTGTGTACATATCGGAGTGAGCTATACAAAGTTTGTATGTATATGTGTGGGTGGGCAGCTGTATCTGGAGGGCTGTTGTTAGCAAGTACATCCTAAAGAACACTGATGATGTTGAAATAAGCAGGCACACCTGTGGGTATTTAAATCAAACTGCTCATTTGTTGAGTCACTACATTCTTCCTTATAAACCAGAATTTACTGGACTGCACTGGAATTTTAATGATGCAAGTGTAATGATGCTTTTGTAAAGTTTTACTGTGCATAACTTGAGTTTAGGGCTTGCTTGTGAAAGCTTGCCATCACTATTTGAAGATTGTTTAGAGAGGATGTAGTGCACTTTATGAAGTTGCTTTCAGGCACAAATAAAAAGCCCACTTTCAATCTCTGTGATATTCTGGCGTGTGACGTCGCCGCACTTCATGAGCGCCTTCTCATTCTGCCCCCTACCGGCAAAAACGTCTTACTGCAGACCCGCACGCTTTCCGCTAAACCGAGCATAAATGTCTAAACAGACAGACGCGGTTTCTTTTTCTTGATAAATACATATTTGTCACGATCATAAAAAATCGTGGTAGGTATGTGCCCTCAAATTAAATAGTGTTATTGTTGCATGCTCGTTTCTTTCGTTTACATCCTTTTATTTAGAAACAGATCACATCTTATAGAGATCTATTTTCTTACAGTTTGTGAAAAATTTGCACACTTGCTTAATAGCTCTATAAATATAATGGTCTGACAACAGAAAAATATTATCAATTACTACTTTCATCAATGTACATGCATCTTACTGCAATCATTTTTTTGCAATAATACCAAGCGTTCTAAATATATCACAATTTCCTGTTTCTTTACTTTATTCTCTACAGTATGTTGGAAACTATTTACTATAAATCTTCCACAATGTAAAACTGTGAAAAGAGCTATAGAAATAAATTTAAGTCGATCTGAATTTAATAATAGTTTTGTTAATATGCATGACAGAGTCAATCCAAAGTTAATCACTTACAACTACTGCGCAGTTAAACATTGTTTAATATAATTTGCCTTCTAAAAAAATGAACGAAATGTTCAAGAAAACAGTTTGTCACAGACTTGCATTTTATTTACAAAAACATCGACCATTAATGAAAAAGAGTTGCTTGCTGTAAGGTTACACAAACAAACATGAGGGTGAATCTACAGCATTTCATCTGTTAAAAAATGACAAAAATGAAGGATGAATATGGGTGGTCTTCACTTCACAGCTCTCTGTAGGGGCTAAAACTTGAACTCTTTGTATTTCTTTGCTCCACCGCGCGTGTCCTGCGGCTGTGCCTTGCGTTTCTTTTGCTGTGGAGAAATAGGAGAGAGAAACATATTTTAGACATTGGAGTTGGAGTCTTGTTAATTTGCTATACATGTCCAACCATGTCATATTTCCCTTGTATTTTAAAAAACATTTTAGACATTATGATGTAACTAGTTCTGCATGTCTAAAATACTAAAACAAGTAACTGTATTATAAGCCACTTCATGCCGATTTTAAAAAGAATGAGGTTTTACAATAGAGATTATTGTTAGATGATAATAAAAAAGTTCTGATTATCTAAAAGATTTCGTTCAACAGAAGCCACTCCATCAACAGACCTTTTGTTTGGCTGCGTGTTCGGCCACCATGTCGCTGAAATCTTCTTTCTCCACTTGGGCCTGCTGCTCTCGAACACGTTCCTCATACTTCTGGGTCATGGCCATGGGGTCCAACTCCAGCTCCTCAGGGGCCAGAGCCACTTCCACACCCTGCACGTCTCCGCCCATGCCTGGTGCCGCCTTACGTGCCGCCGCTGCTGCCTGTATAACAAAGAAAAAAAGAGAGCAACGTTAGTCAAAAGCTGTAAAAGCTGCTGGTCATTTCACCACCACACACATATATCATCCAAGCCATTTACAATGCAGATGGGTGTCATATGGATGGAATCATTTACAAGTTATAAGAGGCAGATGGTTACGGAGACATGGGTGTGAAACTAGCATTCTGTTATCAGAGTATGTAAAGGTTATCTACCCTCTAGATATTTAAATCAGATCAGGCAGAGAGAGATCTCTGGCATGTGAACGGAAACACATGCTGCGTGGCAATGCAGTGGGTATGTATATCACTAGGGGGGAAACGATTATCATAAAACCTGTGTTTGGTACACTACTGTCATATTCATTACACAATCATTTTACTTTTGAAAATGGACATTAAATTCTGTTAATATTTCCAGAGTCCAGTTAATAGTTACTTCATGGCGCTCTGGAATACTTGATTCTGATTGGCCGGTTGCAGCATTCCAAGGTAAGGTTATTCCCCGATAACAACCACCCAAAACGAAAATTAGATATTACAAATGATTAAACCAAATTGCTTGCTTGTCTGAGTCTCATTTTTACGGTGAAGGTTTGTATTGGTTACAAATAAGCAACTTATTTGCCAATGATTGCAAACTGTGTAATAAGAACGTCAGGGTCCTAATCACCCTGTCGAGGTTTACTCCGCAGTAACAACCAGCTGGCAGTACATCATCCATCGCTTAACAAAACCAAATCTTCTACAGCATTTATTTCTAAAATCAGTGTTATTAATGACTTTGTGTCAATACAGGCATGATAGAAAACTTCATAATCATGAACTGTTAAATCTCATGAAACAGTAAAGCATCTTGCGCACACACACACACACACACACGGCCGTACCGCAGACATGTCGTAGATATGCGTGGAGCCCATCATAGCAGCTCCCACTGCTGCAGTTTTCCTCTCCGGCAGCACTGTGAACAGCTGAGGCGTCTCATTTCTGACCAGACAAAACGGATACATTCAGCAAAAGTTACACAGCTGATGATGTCATGTTTAACAGTTCACATATCACAGTGTTTCCCAAAGCATTTTGTTAGACTGGGGGGTGGACCTCATCGCTGGATGACATCATGTGCTAATTAGCATATTTCTCATAATCCACCTCTGATTTGCATGAAGACCAGTGCGCACACACTCACCCATCCATGGCCTCTTCGATCTTCTTCTTTCTGAGCTCAATAAGCTCTGGAGTTTCCATGCCAGCAGGAACAGAAGAGAACCCGCCGGGAGTGATCAAGCCGCTGTCAGAACCAAAGAAAAACCTCTGTGAGTTTCCTCATTCTGAACACACTATTAAAACATGTTGAAGAGAATCTGACAGAGACACAGTGTGATATGTTTTATTCATATCGCGACAGGAAGTGAGTCGATATGAATCGCTACCTGTCTGCAGGTGTAAAGAAACCAGTTTCATCGGGTTTGTCCTCGTCACTCTCTTCCTCTTCTTCCTCCTCAGAAGATTCTTCATCAGACGCCTCTAACTCCCCCCATGGTGTGTGATCCACTTCTTCCTCCTCTGCTTTGGCCTGTCAAAATGAGACAAAGCAACAAAATTAATATCTGCGCATGACAATATATTTTAACATACTAATATAGAAGCTCAGGTGATTTAGGTTTGAATCTCAGGAAACACTGGCACGTAATCTCACCTGAAAGTCCACAGCATTGGTACCGAACACATCTCCGTACAGAGGTCTTCCCGTCTCATCCACGGGGGGTTTGCCCCAGCCGCCAGCGTGATATCCAAATGAACAGGTCTGAAAGACAGAAAAATCCAACCATCTTTATATAACTATTACACACATGTCTACTTCTTCATTGACGATACAGGGTAACCATAGCAACTGTAGCTGTAACTATGAAAGGTTCTTATGTCAAGCATCATTTCTAACACTGGTTAGTGTCTTAGTGTTTTACATCAGGGATGGGGGCGTTCAGGCCGGGAATCTTCAGGTTGGGGTACGAGGGTGGGGGTCCATATCTCTGCATGGCAATCAGCCATGGTGGAGGAACCTTGTGAGAGTTCTGTGGAATAAATGAATAAACATTTAGCTCTTAAATAAGATTACTAAAATGACAAAGATAATAACACACTTTAATGTGCAATGAAATATTTTTATTTATAGATTATTTTATTATTCTGTTCTTCAGTTAAAGCACTTACGGGTCCTGTGGGCATCCCCAGAGCGACTCTCAGCTCATCCGAAAGATCGCCCGGTTTCTTCTCCTTCAGTCGCGTCTCGAATTCCTTACCCTGACAAACAACAAAAAGACATGATTTTTCAAGTGTCCCAGTAAAGTGAAGGTAATGCAAATGTATTAAGGAGCAGTTTTGCGAAAATATTGCTGTACAGACCCCTGACAGGTCCTATATTCTGGTACGGTCCATGTTTACCTCGTAATATAGGTCGCCGTGTATCGTGAGCTTAGGTTTGATCTGCCATTTGAAGAAGGCATCGTGTAGCTTCTGGTAGTCAATGTCAATCTTCCCCATCTTGGGACGAACTTTCTCTCTCATTTTGGTCTTCATGGTTTTTGCATCTTCCTATAAGAGACGAAAACATCGTTCATCAACATTTTTCATGGAAATCAATTTATTGTTTAAGCCATGCTTGAATTTCTTTTCACAGATATTCTAGTACCTTCTCTTGCAGTGCCTCTCTCATCTCCTGGATACCGGTTCTCCTGATGAACTCGGGCAGTTGAAATGGTGGTTTCTCTATGCCTCTTTGCCCTGCAGATACTTCCTCTTGAAGCACCAGTGACGCGGTACAGGCACCGTGTTCCTGGTGGCCTTCAGGTGAACCAGCAGCTTGGGCTCCTGCGCAGTCACGTCGTGCATCTCCACTACATCAGGACGGGCAACCAACTGATTGGAAAAATAACAATTAGAGGTGAAGAAGGTGACATGGGTTGCATTACCATTATACAGGATACAAATTTTTTTTTAAAAACCGAACTATGTTAGTGTTGTACTATTGCAAGTCTGTAACATGCATTACCTGTTTAAGCTCTGCCACTGTGAGTCTGTTCATTCTCCTGAGTTTCTTCTTAGACAGCTTGGGAATGTCCTTCTTGATTTCCTGTTAACAGGAAGTGGAGGGGTTAGACAGAATTTTGACCCTAAGACAAAAAGACAATTTAAGCTTTTCTGGCTTTCACACAGGTTTAAGCTCACCTCGTCACTGTCATCACTATCTCTCTTCTCCAGCTCAAATCCCTTCTTTTTAAAAGAAAGGATTTCAGGCTTCTCTGGCTTCTCAGGCTCCTTTTCTTTCTCCTTTTTTAAGTCGTCTGTCAGCTGTGAAAGACAGTGGCATCAGTAAAAGCCAATCATGGGACATCATCACATAAACCTCAATGCCAGTGTTCAAAGTCTATGGAAATGAAACTGCTAAAGGGGTTGTATGTACGTGTAAAAAGAAACATGTCAAGTGTATTTTGATTTTTTTATAAATAAAATCAACTTTTTCATATACTTTCCAAGCCAATTTTCTTACATTGTCTTCCATATAGGATTTATTAGTTATATTTTATCATTTTTTTTGCAGTGCATTGAGCTTTGCTTACTTCACCATCAAAACATTTGTTTTACTTTATTCTCACAATTCTTGGGTCAGCTCTGACATATGAAGAACATTTATCAACATTTTTTTATAGGCACCGTTTTTTGTTATATCCTGTTCCATCAAGATCATGTACCTAAATTTTTGTTAACATACGGTATCCACAAAGCAGCTTCTGACCTTAAATGCCTCAAAGATCCTCTTGAAGAAAATAAAGTTTGGGTCGTAGATCTCAGGGCTTTCTGTGACGTACTCAATCTCCACCTCCGGCTCCTTCTCATTGTTCTCTTCGGTCTTATTCTCTTCCTCCTGTTTCTTCTCCTGCTCTCGCTTCTTCTTATTCTTCTTCTTTCTGTTTCTGCGCTTGCGGTTCTTCTGCAGGAAAAGAGAAGACTCAGTAAGTGATCCCAATTGCAAATACAATCAAATATCAAACAACTGACAAAAGACTTGATTTCAGTTAACTGAAAAATGATGGACATTTGTAAGTGACAAATATTGAATATAGAACATAGAAAATCTCTTTGAGGCTAATGTGCATTCAACAAGGAGACTTTAGTGTGAACTGTAGCTTAAACTGAATTTCTGAAATTACTAACCATGTGATGAGACTTACATCTTTTTTAGAAAGAGAATTTTCATCATCCTCATCAGAGTATGCACGGGAAGAATTCTTCATATCCATATCATCGTCATCATCCTCCTCTGAAGAAAGAGGAACAAAAACTCTACATTTAAAAACTTTTAGATTATAATGACAAATAAACATTAGGTGTCTGACTGATGAATTTAACATGATTTATAAAACTAATATACAATGCACGTCCATAAATAATCAGTTCCTCAATGTGACCTGTAGGGGCAATGCTGAGCTGTTCCTGTCTCATTTCCTTCAACTGCAGAATCTTCTCCAGAGCCTGAGGGATCTTTGGTCCAATGCCAAGATCTTCACCCTGCAACCCCTGAACAAACATACAAAATTGCAAACGAAAATTAAACATTTACCAAATGTTTCAAAATCTCTGTAAAGTAAAAAGCAAGGGCCAATACAAGGCGTCTTTCGCACCTCTCTGCCGTCCTCTCCTGGAGGGGGCGGGACTTTCTGCCTCTGATTTGCAGGCTGGGATGCTGCTGACATACCTTGAGGGGGCAGGCCACCCTGGGAAGCAACTACAGAAAGACACAAGGATAAATAAGGTCACAATTTCACTTTTTAATTAGATTGCAAAAACTGTGCTACTTCAAAGAAATCGAAACCAGAAATCCTTAAATTGTCAGGTACAATCTCTTATATATAAAAAAAACACCCAATAAGCCTGTATTAAATTTTCATGTAAATTTCACAATGATTGCTGAAGCGGGGTAAAAGATACATTTGCTGGCTTAAAGGTTATATAGAATATCTCACAGCATTTTGCAGTCTGAACAATAATAGTAAATGTTTATTTTTATACTGGCACATATACCAATTATATTTTTAGGGACACCAATCTTTTGGGGCCACATATGAATTCTATGCAAAAAAAGAGTCTGAATGCAGAATTGCAATTAATACAATTCAATTAATCATTGAAATAAATCTTCCCCACAGCCCTACATGCTGCACATCTTAGCTACAGTATGAATGCTTTGAGGCAGCTTACCTCTGAGAGGGGGAAGCGGGGGCAGGAGGTTGGGTCGGGGTCCCAATTCGGGCCCCCTGGTGCCAGGGGGTCCAGCCTGGATTTTAGCAAGCTCCTGTTGCCTTTCATGCTCCAGTAGAACCGCAGCCTGAGAGAGAAGGCCAAAAGGTACTTGCTATTATTCATAAAGTGATGCAATGACATTGTAATTAGGGCTGGGTGATATCCAATATTTTGACATTTTATTAACAACATAAAATTAATATTTGATTGCATGGCAACCAACTAAACTAAAGTATTACTAAATATGTATGCAAACAGTTTATTCTTGTCTTTTTTAGACATGGATTAGTCCAATGAAATTTATAAAAATATCAGAAATCAAAATGTACTGTATAAATAACATGTTATTTCTCTCACCCTTTTCTGCTGCTCTAAGAGCTCCTGTTCCTTCATCTGCTCATCAATCACTCGTGAATCACCCTAGAACAGACATCATCAGCTTAAATAAACTATAAAACTGAAGTCAAATGATCCAAGCACTGCTGCACTGAGCTTTTCCAATCTAACAGTTAAATCTCACTCTTACATTCTGATAAAACTGATTGAAGTAATTCTATGCATACAATGGTAACGTATAAAGATTCCAGATGACATTCAATTCATTTGTCAACCTACAAAGTAATCGATGAACATTTATAAGCGTGTTTCTCCACAACCAATCAAAGATCCATTTAAACCTGTTATTAACATGCATGACAGGTGTTTTGATGAATTTAAAGATGTGCCAAATTTAATCCATTGTTAGGCACACATTTTCCATTTGGTGTCAATGAAAGGACACTATACTCACAGAAGAAGATGAGGAAATACTAATGTAAGGTTTCACATGCCCTTTCACTCACCTGAGTGCCTCTGTCATCATGCTGCATTATGCCTGATGACTCCATCCCCATGTGAATAGGTGGAGGGCCGCCCATCATGTTCATGGCCTGCATCATGTTCATACCTGGAGGGAGGGGCATGGAGGGCATCGGGGGCATGGGCGGCAGACCTGGCATCTAAAAGAAACAAAGCATAACTTTAATCAGATAATTGGAAGAAACAAATTAAAAACGTATGAAAAGGTTTAGTTGAAGTTTAAAACAAAACAATCAAGATATGGCGGTACCGTAGTCAATCCCTTGTCTTCTCCTCCCGCCAGGTTTGGTTTAGTCAAGACCATCCCAGACTGCAGACAAAATAAAATAGTTAAGTTACATACAGCACAACAAAGCATTATTATTAAACATGGTGTAAACGGTCAGTATTACTTACTTGAGCATAAGATTTCAGTCTGTCTATGAGCTCTTCTCTGGGGCCTGGAGAAACAGAGAAAACACAAATTTAGACAAAGAGCACTACTCAGAAAAATTAAAACACTTATTGTCTTAGGGAATAACAACTTAAATATCAGTGGATGTGTATAAAATAAACAAACAAAAGTAAACATACTCAAGCAAAACAACACACACGCACTGCAAAAATAGCCACTTTGTACTTACAGTTAAATTACAGTAACCAGTATTATCTTCATAGTTCTACTAAAAATATGACGGTTAGTAACTATGGTTTACTATTGTAAAAGCATTGTTCTCTCGTCCGTAAGGGACGAGAGATTTTTTACAGCTTTTGGCCACAAATGTCTTTTTTACAAAGCAACAAGAATTAGTAACGCAACTTTGCAGTATATAATATTAACATACAAAACAAAACATTTAAGCAGATGCTCTGCGGTGTACTGCAGGCCTAGGGCACCAGGAAAGGAAATAACAAGCTAACCGGCTAACGCTAGCCAACAAGAAAAAGACTGGCAAAACTTTGCCAAAGCGGTCTTGCAAAACACTTCATTCTTACCCATATTAGGAGCACCAAACTCTGCCAGTTTGGCCTGTAGCTCGCCATGAGTCCATGTGTTAAAATCCGGCTGAGATTCAGCGCCTGGCTGTCCGTCACTCGCCATGATTCCTACAGCACAAACGCGTTCAGACGCAAGGGATCACGGGTAATGCGCACTTACTCTTTCATGGGATTTGTAGTTCCCTGCTTCACTCGGTTTGTACCGAAGTTGCAGCGATTGCTTTTGTGGTTTTCTGTTATATTTCTATACCTTTGTTGTGAATGTAAACATTTATTATTCATTTTTGTGTCACTTAATTGCACTTCGCAGCCCAACCAATACGCTGAAAGGTGACAGCCTTTATATTACACCGCAAGCGGGCGTTTAAATTTACCAAGACAAATATATTTTTTATTATTCGAATAAAACAATTTTTTAAAAGGCTCCAACATCGAAAAATGTTAAATGCATCACAATATAAATATGTCGATATTACTTACTGCAAAACTTGGTCATTTTATTAAAAAAATATTTATATTTAAATTCCTTCCTTTTATCATTTTGGTAATACCTATGAATTATGTTAATAAATAAATTAGTGTGTTTTTTATTTAGTTTAAATTAAAAGCGTCGCGTACGAAGTGTTTTTTCTAACTTTGTTGCGTCATGTCGTACGCCTAAACGCAGTATTGGATTGGTTTGCTAAAATCCACTACACCGAAGGCAGACGTCGTATTTGTCTCACAGTGCGCAGACGCGCCCCGGAGCTGATGGGCGTCTATGCAGCTGTCGGAGGGAAAGCAAGGGGACGATATTAAACAACAGCAAGTACAGATGTGCGAAGACTCAAACTCAAACTTTCTCCTTATAAATCTGATTGATCATACAGAGAAGTCAGGCACAAGACACGAGGTAGGTCTGAACTCATTGTTTATTCTGAATGCGAATGAGCCTTTAAACTTTTGTACAAGTTTAGTTTTTTAAGTCATGTGTTTCGACATGCGTCATGTAAATGTTATTTTACAAAACGTGTCTGTTAATAAAAACTCCTAAGCTTTTAGACTTTCATTTTAGACTTGATTGAACTTACAACTGTGATTTGATTTCCTTGTTTAACAGTTTCTGAAACATGGCTCTTTAAACTCTGTTATGACAATATATGTGAAAGGTAAATCTCGTTTATATGTATGTTATGAACAAGTACATCACAAAATGGCGTGTTTAATGGTCTTTGGTTGTAGTTTGTTGCACTTTCAAAGTTGTTATTTTTTCGATGTAAATTGGGGTTGTTCATAGTGCAGTGCATATGTATGCCACAGTTTTGTCATTTTAGGATAATAACAGTAGAATTGTTAAGAGCAGAATTCACACACGTCCTGGTTATTTAAAGCCGTTTAAATAACACACGTGTTCAGCTGTTGTGGTGTGGCTGAATGACTGTTCCAGTGGCCTAATAGTGTCTAAAATACAGGAAGTGATGAAAACACACTTTGTTTCCCCATAATAGCGAACCTCTAAACCACATGCACTGCAGCAGGATGGTTTATACTGAACACACAACATTCACATCGCAAAATGTTAGTACTTACTGCATTCATACCAACTTTTACAAAAGTACTTAAAGGTGCAGTCATACTTTGATAAATGTTGATGAATTGATGAATGTTTATTGTTCACAAGTCACAGCAATACAATTATGATGGTTATTAATTTTGATGCAATTAATGTCTGTTACAATAATCTTTGTAATACATCTCATTTATTGACAATGAACTTGGAACCATACCAAAAAAGTATAATTTTCTTGTAAACAAATGGTGTGCAGGGATAGATTGCCATGCAAAATATGTAAACAAAATAAAATATTAATGGTTACAAATATTTAAAGTGCTTTTCATGTTTGTCCACCAGTCTTAGTCCACCTTTCATTCACAGTGTCATTAAACTGTGGTGTAACATGAGAGCTAAGGTGGAAACGGAAGTGTTTTTGGCATGAATACAGCCACTATTGACATGTGAAAACAAAACAGAATAGATAATAAACAGTGTCAATTAACACCAGTGTTTACATAAGGATTTGTGGGATTTTGATCAAGAAAAACGCTGTCATTATACCCGCACAATAATTGCAATAGTTGCATTGGATGTTTCCTGTCAACACGTTCTTTAAGTGGCAGTACAACCACACCTTGATGCATATCGTAAAATCTTACCTATAAGTTATATTTGATCTCGGGAAGGTGCCAAGTGTGTTTTCTTGGTCGTGAATTGTACAGAGAATTAGTATTTGGACACCTGATTGGTTAAAGCAAACACCCTGCCTGTTCCTACACTTTATTCTTGATTAATTGATTAGTATTACATAACTAGTGAGTTTGGTTTTGCTGTGGGTAAGATGCTAAAGCTGGTTTTACACGTTTTACACAAAATATCATGTTTGAAGCCTCCATGTCTGTGCATGTCATTAGCTGTTCTTTAATCGGTCGACTGCAACTAAATTTTTATGATGTGTTTTTCATGCATCTGTCATCTCTCATCAGCCATTGCTTTTCCAGAAAGCTATGAAATGAGGTTTATCATCACAAGGGAAAAATTTATTATTTATGTTTTGTGCACCTTTACCAGACCATTTCAAGTTATGTCAGCCTGAGTGCCCCAACCATAACCAAAAATAGATGATGACATCATCGTGTGTTACATGTTTAGTCTGTGTGACATAACTACCAAGAGGAACATGTTAAGTTTAGAAATGCTCACATTTCTTTAAAAAATAGGCATCAAATGTCTTGTGGCAGCTCATCGCTGCAGAGTGTTCTAGCTTTGCTACGGCTGTTTCTGATGGTGCAGTAAATTTGTGTTAATCAAATCTAATTTGATTAAATGATTCATTTTTGCATTTATTTTATATTTTAAGTGTGATTTCAATATTTTTGAATAACCCTGTGGCTAGCTTAATGAAAATTACTGTATGTATGAATTTTTTCTCCACTGTAATCATACATATGTTGACATCTTCCACTGTGTAAACACACAACTATAATGTGAATTGATGATTGACCCGCCTCAAAGTCATAGACTAGCAGTATGGATGGCAAGGAGCATTTGACACAATTCATTTTGTCTTTCCACATCCCACAGCACCTAAAATTCTTAAACAAAAGGCGTAACAAAATTTCATCCATTTGTTTCGCACTTTTATGCAGGGCTTAAGAGTAAATTAAGCAGATCAACCCATAACTCCATTGCCACATCTTTCAGCACCTCCTTCCCATGCCAGCTGGGAAATGAAAGACAGACATGATTTTCAATGCAAAAAAATCTCATTCTGATTTCATTACTCTAAATGAAAAAGCCTTACAGTAATACTTGACTTGTGACATTCATTTATAATATATCTGAAATATAAACTTAATTTTACTACAATAAAATCATTGTATCTGGCAAGGATAAATTGAATTACTATTACTATACTACAATAATGAGAATAAGTTTTTTGTGCTTACAATACTAAAAATAGTGGCTGGGACTGGGAATAGGGTTGCAAAGGGGTGGAAAAGTTCCATAAAATTTCTGGTAAATTTCCAAATATTTGGGAATTTACTGAAAATGTTCTGCCCCTTTGCAACCCTAGTTAAGAGAGATGGAGGTGTGCTTAATTGTCAGGAACATCTATGTTATTTAATGGGAAAATATAACCCAGACACTTATTAGTGAAGTTCACTCATCAGCTGTGCTTCCATCCAAAGTTGCGAATTTAACTTGTGTGCAAAATTAGAATACTGCATAAAACGTCTGCAAATAAATCAAGGTTTTAATCAAGTCAGTCCTTCCTAACTTCCTGAAAAATTGCACCTAGTCATCAAACCAAACATACCTGTGGATATTGACTGTAACTGTCTTTGGAAAGTGCTGTACACATTTATTCTCTGCTAGAGTGTTTCATGGCAGATGTGTGAGATTTGCTTCAAGCGTAGAGCTCTGGGATACATGCACAACTGGCAAACAATGAACAGAATGGAAAAAATTACAGTTTAAAAAAAAAAATAGAAATGAAAATGCATTAATAGTTGTAAAAGCATAACTTGATACTAGAAAACATTGCCATTTCTCAATCCTAGTGCCTAGTCACTATTCAAACACTGAAAGCTCTATCTGCACACTTGGGAAACATTCACACCAACCTTTACTTACTATTGAGGGTTAATACACTCTTTTCACAGCCTGTCCTCCTGCTTTCAATAGGTCTCACGCACCACACCCTTCCAGTGCTCTACTTTCTGAGTAGTTTGAATAAAGCTTATGTCTGTGTGTTCACATGTCGCTACAGAGCTGGAGTCACAATTGAACTAGTACTACAATAAAGTGGATTTACACAATTTGAAATAAACAATTATCATTTAACATACATCAGGGTCATGTATGAAGACTGGCTTTGCTTAAAGGTGCAGTATGTGATTGATGAGAAACGTTATTTAAATCAACACGTAAACAATTTTGTGAATATTTGCTGGATGTTTGTTTTTTGTGTGTGTTCTTTTACACGTGTGTGTGTGTGTGTGTGTGTAAAAATCTAGTTTGTGTTTGCACAATCCTGGCACTGTAAATAGGAGTAAAAACAAACTGGGTTGGATTGATCCACCATAACACCCTAACAGTCTCGTAGCCAATCAGCAGAAAGGAAATAATCAAAGGGTTATACTTATGAAAAGAAGGCTTACAATAAGGCAAGTGATGTTAGAGATGTTACATGAACGAGATCATTTTAAAAACTGAAACCGAAGTTGCCCTGATTCTGCTCAAAGTAACATTAGTTTTGCCGTTTCAAATGTTGTTAACCCCTGTGAAGCTGTGCTGTGATTGTGCTGTAAAAATGAAAAGTATTGTATTTAAAATAATATACTCCTATCTATTGAATTTTTTCATTAAAATACGTATTGTACTTAAAATAATACACTACTATCTATTACATTACATTTTTTATCTGTTTATTTTTATTCTTGTTTCTATGATGTCTTCTGTATGGCTAATTATCCTAAACATGTCTTCTCTATTTTCTGTTTTAGGACCTTTAAACTGGACCTTGAACGACATTGTATTGACCACTTACTTGAAATTAAATGACGTTTAACATCAATTAACTCTATTAGCTGTCTGGGGTCAGTCAAATTGGAAAAGCAGCATAAGAAAGAATGGAGCCCATATTTGCCACCGGAATAGCCGCAAAGCTTCGGAGTCAGTGGGACAGAGATGAGGGTTTGGGTCAGAACCACAATGCTGTGAAGTTCTTGGGCCAGGATTTTGAGTCACTAAGGTCTCAATGCCTCCAGAACAGGACACTGTTTGAAGACCCATTGTTTCCGGCCTGCGGCACATCTTTGGGTTTCAACGAGTTGGGTCCACGATCCTCTAAGACACAGGGTGTGCGGTGGGTGAGACCAACGGTGAGCTGAAAAATCTCACATGAGTCAGTGTGGCCCAGTTGCTTATTTTTTGATCTCTGATTTGTCTTGTAGTTATTTACTTTATCCCCTTGGTCTTCTCGTTCACTGCTGTGTGTTTACTCATGGTTACTTCACTCAGTCTCTTCTTTTGCAGTACTAGTACTTAACTATATATCCTAGTACCTAACTATTATAATTTATAGATTCTCATTGTTATATATTTTACTTTTCAAATAATAAAATGATGTCAAAGCAAATAAATATTTTATGTTTTTGCATATTAATGTAAAAGTGTACATGTTTTCTTTCATTTAAACTGCCGATAAGTCTCTCTATAATGTTTGCTTACTGATTTTTTTTACACATCACCAAGCAAGAATTAATGTTTTCTTCAGGCAATGTAATTAAGTTAGACGTGCCTTTAAAAGCATGTTTGCTACAGTTGTAATTGCATGTTTGTGTGTTTGCAGGAGATTTGCATGCGTCCTCAGTTTATCATGGATGGAGCAACCCGTACTGACATCTGTCAGGGAGCTTTGGGTGAGTCTGTCTTCATCACCACAAGGACGTTATCTCAATCAACCTTAATCAACCTTGCTGCGTTTAAACGGAACCCCAACCAGCCATTTTCCAACCATTTGCATACAGCTTTCCTCCTCAAATATCTTGATACTAGAACTAAAAATTGTAAAATAAATTCTGCAGATTATTATTCTGTTGTCTCTTTTCCTAGGTGACTGTTGGTTGCTGGCAGCCATTGCGTCTCTGACTCTGAACGATAACCTCCTGCACCGTGTAGTGCCTCATGGGCAGAGCTTCGACAAAGGCTACGTTGGAATCTTTCACTTTCAGGTGGTTTAGTCTTGTTATTAAAAAATATAGTGCAAAACAAATTCGCTTAAGGTTTGATCTTACAAAGAAAAAGATTAATTGATATTTATGCATGTGAATGTGTTACTAGCAGGGTTTCAAAAGAAACTGGGAAAATGTCTTCAGTTCTAAAGAGTTCATGAACTGTAACTGTTGTATTTTAGGTATGAAAATTTTTGTGGGTGTGCAAATTAAACAGCAGCTTGATGTCAAATGCCGATATTTACTTGGTAAATAGCTTTTGTGACATCACTGCGTTGAATGTTGTAGCATCTGGAAATGCAAGCTATTCCCATGTGTCATTGGTGTAGAAGTGGTAGGAAAATCTGTGTGCCTGGATGATTGCTGCCAGCTGTGTGTATTTGTGTTTGTGTAGGACAGTTAGTAGAGCATTGCATTAGCAGTGGAAAGGTTGTGGGCTTAATTTCTAAAAAAACATACACATACTGATTTAAAAAATATTACAAATGTATAAATGCAATAACGCTTTGGAAGTGTCTGCTGTGTATATGAAGAATAGGAGGGGGCCAGGTGCCAAACCCTGAGGTACTCCAGTGGTTACCTGATGTAAACTTTGCTACTATACCAGATCCTTTGTCGCAGGGGAGCCGAGACTCCAGATCCAGTGACAAGTGGGGCCACTAAACTCAATCTTTTTGCTGTAGGGTGTTCTGGGAAGAAAGTCTTACAGTGTTATAAAATTAGTAAAAGAAGGGCAGCTTTTCTCTCTGATACATGGGCTATGGGATTGGTCAACATACTGTTAACTCTTCATGAACTTTGCTCTATACATTGACTTCTTAGCAACCAAGTATGTATGATCCCATGCATGATGCTATAAACGCTCAGTATCGAAAGACAAATTACTTGCTGCTGAAAACATGTTTTCTTGTACCTGGTTAAAACGGTGTATTTCAACATGATAAGGTTGATCCTCTTGTAGGGCAAGGCTTGTAAATTCACATCTTAGTTAGAAATATGCATGTGGTTATTCTAATTGTATGTGCTAAAGAGTGTGTGTACCACTCATTTGTATGGGTGTGCTTTTAAGCGTGTCTAAGCAGGAAATTGATTGTGTTGATGTGTATGTTTCTGTGCCAAAAAGAAAAGCTTTCATTTCACTCTGTTTTAATCACGTCAGTGAAGTGACACAGAGAATTATGGGTAATGAGGTGACACCACAACCAAAGGAGGACAATTTTTTCACAATGTATATTGACAGCATAATAATACAAAAGCACATTTAAAAGGTCTCTTTGCTTTCAGATATATCATCAATTGCACTTTGATTCTGTAGAATTACTTTCACAACTGTACATCATTTATGGAGTGAAGAAAGAGTTTCTATGTTTTGGGCTGTTTAAGGTATTGTGTGTATACAGGCATATAACAGACTCTTTTTCTGACTCTCTTTCTACCTATCTTTTTCTTTCTTACTTTAGTTCTGGCAGTTCGGTGAGTGGGTTGACGTGGTGATTGATGATCGATTGGCCGTGAAGGACGGGAAGCTGTTGTTTGTGCACTCAGCAGAAGGTGGAGAGTTCTGGAGCGCCCTGCTGGAGAAAGCCTATGCCAAGTAAGACGTATCATCTAAAATCTTTTTTGCTATATATGCCTTGTTTTTTTACATATGTGCGTTTTATTTGTGGTATTACAGGTTCATACTTGGGTTAAATGATTTTACATGCAACTACATAGCAACACCTTAGCAACCATCACTTTTGAGTACATTGACCAGCATCAATTTTCAACCTGTTTTTTATGTGTATATGCCAGACTGAATGGGTGTTATGAGGCTCTCTCGGGTGGAAGCACGTCTGAAGGCTTTGAGGATTTTACTGGTGGGGTCACAGAGATGTACGAGTTATTGAAAGCACCGCCTGATCTCTTCAACGTCATTGGTCGCGCCATCGAGAGAGGATCGCTTCTGGGCTGCTCTATCGACGTGAGCTCTTTTTTATATTACACTTACATTTAACTCTGCGTTAGGAAAGTTTCACACTTTTTGTTTTTAAACATTTAACCCAAAGAGATTGCAGTGTAAATCATCTTAAAAATTATTGGATTTTATACAGTTGCAGAATGTTTTACATGTTTGGATTTACATGTTTACTTTGTTGACAAAAAGAAAAGGCAAACAATAAAGGTTTTTTTAGACAACCAGAGCAGATTTTGCAGATAGTAGAACTGGTCACAGGCTTAAATAATCTGTGTGATTATATGCATATAGGGGTTATGTATGAACTGTGTGAAACAAGATTACCAAGAATAATTAACACTGGTTAAATTTTATTTTACCAGTAATTTGTGTTTTTATTGTCAAAGCTTTAATTGCACATTTTAAATATTTTGGAAAGAGAATTATGCTGCTTATTATACAAGGTTATACATGATGTTCACATTATCATCTTATGTTTGTGAACAAGGTTAATGTGTGATATCGTTTCACTTCTTTTTATCCTCAAGATCACCAGTAAGTTTGACATGGAGGCAGTGACCTTTAAGAAGCTGGTCAAAGGTCATGCTTACTCTGTAACAGGAGTGGAGGAGGTGAGCCAAAGCCAAAAACAAGGAAAATACAAAAGGAGCTCACAATCTTCCTTTTCTTAATATATACAACTGCCAATATTAGACTTTGATTTTGAGACTTTGATATTAGGCTTGATTCTGTTGTGGGATGTCCACAGTGGTCAAGTGATTGCTGATGTGTCTGTGTGCGTCAGGTGTCCTACAGGGGAACCAAGACTAAACTGGTGCGTATCAGAAACCCCTGGGGTGAAGTGGAGTGGACAGGAGCCTGGAGCGACAAGTGAGATGAACACACACATTCTGTATTCTGTGTGTGATGTGTAATGAATCACTGCTCTGATAACTTAACTCGCATGTGTCTATCAGCTCTCGGGAATGGGACAGTGTGGACAGCTCCGTTAGAGGCCGATTACAGAAGCGCAGTGAGGATGGAGAGTTCTGGTGAGTGGTGTTTTGGGTAAAACAATACCTATCCGTTATTGATTTCACCAAGTAGGATATTTTCCTGAATCCTGGAACAACATTTCTATTAACCAATCAGATTGCAGGATTAGGTTTTGGGTCTGTGTTAGATTTAGGACTGGGTTAGGGGTTTATATACGCCTCTTGTTACTCTTTTATTTGATGGGTAAGTTACGGTTGGGGTTTGAGGGTGATGTTGTTCCAGAAGCACATCTTACTTGGCACAATGCACTAATGGAAACCTTCTGTTTCTTCTTCAGGATGTCGTTCAGTGACTTTCTACGGGAGTTCAGCCGGTTGGAGATCTGTAACTTGACAGCAGATGCACTGCAGGCGGCGCAGGTGAAGAAATGGAGCACGTCGCTCTATCAGGGGGAATGGAGGAGAGGCAGCACGGCCGGCGGTTGTAGGAACTTTCCAGGTATGACATATGAGGGTGTGGAAGTAAATCATTATTAGTGGCTGATGATAAAATACATTTTGGAGGGTAAACATAGCCTGTTGTTCGCATAAACAGCCACGTTCTGGATCAACCCTCAGTTCAAGTTGGCCCTACAGCACCCTGATTCTCCCGGCCAATCAGACTGCAGCTTCCTGGTGGCACTGATGCAGAAAGACCGCAGGAAGAAGCGAAAAGAAGGAAAAGACATGGAGACCATCGGATTTGCAGTTTATGAGGTAAATGAGACTGTACATGAATAAATTTGTTTCACCTTTTGATTGCTTTCTATTTACAGAAATAGCTTGATTATTGTTTTGTTTTTTTGCAGGTTCCAAGAGAGGTACAATAAAGCTGGTGGGACAGAATTTTAGATGATGTGAACTAATTCAGAACCTGCATTAGTCCTGAAATTATTTTATGTATTTTTACATGCATAATTATTTAAATAATATATGGCATAAGAGATAATTGTGAAAACCTGTAAGAAGACATTGATTTATTACAATAATAATATTAAAATAATATTTGAATCTTTTAATGTGAACAATATCTCTCACATTTTCCTCAGTTTGCAGGCAAGTCAGGTGTGCACCTGAAGCGTGATTATTTCCTCAGTCACGCGTCCAGCGCTCGCTCAGAACTCTTTATTAACCTGAGAGAGGTGAGCTCTCGTTTACGACTGCCGGTGGGCGAGTACATCATCGTCCCGTCCACCTTCGAGCCAAACAAAGAAGCAGACTTCGTCCTCAGAGTATTCTCAGAGAAACCCGCCAACTCCGAGTAAGTGACCGAGAATATAGGCTATTAAATAATTTCGCATTGTTAAAAAATGTTCAGCTTATTCTTGTGCCAAATCTGTAGTGATTGTAAAAGGTTTTTTTTTTTTTGGACTATAAAACCACCAAAGAAAAACATGTAATTTATTTTTTGTGTTTGTCTTTTAGAGAATTGGATGATAAAGTCACAGCTGACATTCCTGAAGAAGTAAGAAGATGCATTTTTGCACAATGTGTTACATGAACCATTTCAATAAATATCTACATATAATTTCTTTTTAGCAACGTCTGGACGAGAGTCAAATTGACGCTGGCTTTAAGAGTCTCTTCAGACAGTTGGCTGGAGCGGTGAGACGAAATGAATTATTCTAGTCTGCAGAGGTGAAATATTGTGACGTATTACTTCACAAGTGTTTGTGTACAAATGTGATTTGCAGGACATGGAAATCAGTCTCACGGAGCTGCAAACCATACTGAACAGAATCATCAGCAAACGTGAGTCTCCTCTTACATAAAAAAGTATCACAACTTTGTTTCAAACCCTAGTGAGCCATCTTTCTGACTACATAGGCCTTCTAAGGTAGCAGATCTTAAATGCATTAGATGTGCAAAAACTCTTAAAGCTGGCATACGCCGCAGATTTCTTTCATTCTGTTAATGCATTGTCTTTAAAAAATATGTGCAATGCCGCTTTGGAATTGGTCACATAATGTTCCCAACTACTGTTTGATCTAACCAGACATTTTTTAGGCAGACAACTAGGCTTTGGAATGGGCCGAACTCTAAAAAAAGAAGTGTCAGACAGGTGCTGAACTTTTAATTAGTTTATTTAATTATGTTTATTCACAGATAAGGATTTGAAGACAGATGGTTTTAGCAAGGAGGCCTGCCGGAGCATGATCAACCTCATGGATGTATCCTTTCTGCAACTTCCTGCAACATTTTTTTAATATGCACTGACATGAGATGATGACATCAGTCATACCAGTGTTGAGATGACTAGTCTAGTAGATTACCACTACTGTTTATCTAGTTAAGCCCTTAACACGTTCTCAGACGGATGGCAGTGGGAAGCTTGGACTCACAGAGTTCCACGTGTTGTGGGAAAAGATTAAACGTTACCTGGTAAGATGTTGCTCATGCTTTAAGGATGTTGTTTAAACTTTAGGTAACCTTTAACAAATGCTCTTATGCTGAGGTGGGTTGATGTTCTAAAGGAGTCGCATAAAAAACAGTCCACTACATTCAAATATTTAAGCCAATTTTAACATGGGCCATTACATAGTAGATGTCTCTGCGACAGTAGCAGCCTGTTAAATTATACAGTAGAAGTCAAATATGGTGATAAATTGTAACAATAATTGTAAGTTGAAAAAAATACTACTTGTAAATACCACTTTTTACTCACCATTTCTCCCTTGTATGTTTACAGACTATCTTTAGGGAACATGATCTTGATAAATCTGGAACTATGAGCTCTTATGAGATGCGAAGAGCCCTGGACTCAGCAGGTACTCCATCTGAAGTAGTGGATTAGTAATACTGACAAGATCTGTCTATATTTTTATTTCTGTTTTGGCTTTAACAAGTTTATGTAATGGAGCAATGCTTTTGTTATTCTAATAACATCATATTTGTTTATATACATAACATGATTTGATGATCTATGTCGGTTTTGTGAAGATTAGATAATATTGTGCAATAGATATTTAATCCATTTATTTGTTTGAGAATCTGTTAGTTACACTTGTAGGGCTGTAAATATACAGCATTGCCGGTCTGTGTACACATTTGCATTAAATTTATTCATTTAGCAGATGGGCAGTTCAATGCAAATGTCAACCTTACCATAAAAAATCATGAAAAGATTCCATGAAACATAAAAAAAGTTTTTATCAAAGGCCTGTTTTTTGACTTTTTTTTATTTTTCCTTTTTGCAGGTTTTAAGCTAAACAATCATCTGTTCCAACTGATTATTATTCGCTACACAGAAGAAGACCTTTCTGTGGATTTTGACAACTTTGTCACCTGTTTAGTGCGATTGGAGACTATGTTCAGTAAGCTGTCATTTAATGGCCATAGATTTGTTTTAATCATCTTTACACCTTATTAATTATGAATGAACAACTTTATTACTATATTACTATAAATTATTAAAAACTATAAATAAAGTTGAGTCAATAAGCTAAATAGTTATTATCCAGTCGGACAACTCAATGTAGTCTAACAGGATAAACAGAGCAAACTGGATCTTACTAAGACTTTGTTTTTGCAGAGACCTTCAAGACCTTTGACACAGACTGTGATGGAATCATATCACTCACATTCTTTCAGGTTTCCCTTCAGTTTATATATATAAAACATTTCTCTGAAACATAAACCATATGTCTGTTTTACTTGATTTACAATGTTTGCCAGTCACATCAAAACATGTCATGAAAGAGGGGATATACATATGTTTTAAAAGGATTCATAGTGTATAAGAGTAAGCACTAAATGCTACACAAGAACATGAACAAAAGTCCTTTAGCGACGTTGCGTTACCAAATATAATGTTGCAACTCAGCATTGCCCCAAGAGACACAACAGCAGATGTGAAATATTCTTTTACATAACAACTTCACAGCAAGTTAGTTAAAAAGGAAGGATTATAATACTTGAAGAGAGCTATAAGTTTGCATTCTCTTATCTTAATGGTAGTTGTTAGGGTATATAAATTATAGACCCACAAGGTTTGTTTTTACAACAGTATTGGAAAAAATGCACATTATGTACAGCCTGCAAGCAGTTTGTTGATTTAACATTTGTTAATCTGTGTTTGCGTTCTTGTGTAGAGCATGTTTCTGTCCTAAAAATCTCTCTCTCTGTGCCCCCTGCAGTGGATCTCTTTGACCATGTTTGCCTGAAACGGAGAAAGATTGTCCAGTGCCTGTATTTTTGCCTTCTGTTGTGTTCACCTCCAAAGAATGCATTCATACATTTTTACACTTTTTGTATTTACTTAGACAAGACACAGTTTACATTACCTGAAATTATAATGTTCAATCATGAATATTTCTAACGCCATGAGAAAATAGACATGATAGACCTTAAAATGATAAAGTAGACATTGATCTGTTTTTTGCCATGCTCTCTTGGAAATGTTGCACTTTCCATGCCAAGACAATCAGTTAATTTTTGCCAATTTTAATCTTTCTTACAGACCTCTATCAGTGTTTTGTGAAATTGTATTTCACAAAATTAATTTTTCAACAAAATAAAGCAATATATCATATCTTCTGGAATTTTGCTACTTTTAAAGGTGAAATGAATTAGTCATCTCTGTGGCACTTTCTATGCATTATATACAGAATTTGAAAAAAGCTTTTTTGCTATTGGTTTACTATGAATCTTTTTTGCATGTTCTCAGAATTTTACTTACAGAACGTGTTGAACTCGGTACTTATGTTTTATAGCACAACTTGTATAACCGAAACCAGTGGATCATGTAAAACATTTAAAGGAACATTTGTTTGTATACATTCCGGTTGTTTATGTAAGGAATGTCTATAAGATGCCAAATAAATACAATATAGTCTGATGAAAACAAAAAAGGAGAAAAAAAAGAATATAAAAAGGTGGAAGAAATCATCTGTGAGATTTGTTTTGGATTTTCAAACTGTGTTTTTCAATAAACTTTTTCAAAATGAGAATCTGTTTGCATTTTAGGTTTGGGTTTAGCCTCATTTCATATTATTATCTGCCATGATTTTACACCTAAAAAGTTGGAAGGTGGCAGGCACTATAAACACTGTATACATAATGTATATAAACAACTTAATGTATCCCTTTAGGGTTTTTATGCAATTTAATGTTTATTCTCAAATTTGGTGCTTTTTGGCTCTGATAGCTGTCATTCTACATTTAGTTGTATTTACTAAAACTTTAAATCAGTAGTGGACGTGTAAAAGTGAACCTGGTCCAATTTTTTATATTTAGATATGTCCTTAAAATAAACTGTTAATTAATTACCATTTTTTTATATTTATTTTATTTTACAAAAGACTTACAAGTACCACTAACTGCCATGCGGGGACTTTTAATTTCAAAGCGCACCAGATTTAAGATTCCGACTTGGTTCCGAATTTAGTCTCTTTTGTTCCGCAGAGCGACCAAAAGCAAACCGGAAATTGTCAATAAAAATGAAATCTCTGGCGCACGAGATAGAGGGATTCTCTAAAGTTCATTTACGGAAGCAGATCACTCATGTGACGACGGTAACCGGGAGGAAGCTTGTGGAGACGCGGAGCGGCGATGACTTTCATGTGGCGGATGTTTCAGAGCAGGACAGTGACGCGGCGTGTGGGTTCGTGCAGGATCTGAACCTGGACCTGCAAGTTGGCACCATCAGACCTTTCCTTTTACTCTGTGCGTGTAACCTATATATATACATAATAATTTAATAAATAATTTACAAAGACTTTCAGTTGCGGTACCATTGTACAGTGACGCGAATCTGATGTTAATCCAACACACAATTTTAATATTCATTAAACAAAATATTTATATGATACTGCAAAGAATATCTTGGTATACCACCATACAAAAGTGTGATCAATAAAGTGATCCTTAAATAGTCTAAAAAAACTATTTCTGTTTTTTAATGGAAATGGTACAATGGTGTTCTTCCCACTTGACTTCTGCTTATTTTTTAGCATCACAGGATGCTGCTCATGACATAGACACTTTGACGAAATTTAAGGTAAGATTATTTAATTAATGTTTACTCTAAACCGTATAAACTGGGATGTGACTGTGTTTGCTGTGTTTAGGTAACTCACCTGCTGAATGTGGCCTATGGGGTTGAAAACGTGTTCCCAGAACTCTTCACGTATAAGACTGTCACCATGTTAGATCTTCCAGATACAGACATCACCTCCTGCTTCCCTGAATGTTTTGAGTTCATAAACCAAGCCTCGCAGCAGGTGTGTATGTGGTATGTACGGTAGAGAGAGATCAGTAAAAGTGTGCTATTCTAACTTTACTGCATTTGTTTGTGTCAGGGTGGAGTGGTGTTGGTCCACTGTAATGCCGGTGTGTCTCGATCTGCTTCTGTTGTCATCGGTTTTCTCATGTCCCAGGAGAAGATGTCATTCGAAGAAGCCTTTAGCACTGTCAAATCTGCCAGGCCATACATCCAGCCAAACCCCGGCTTTATTAAGCAGCTAAAGAAATATCAGCCGTGATGCAACTCAGCTTTTTGTGACTTTTTACCATTGGACTAAATCTTGGATTAAATGCATTTAGTATATTTTATGTATACTTTATTAAGTGAGTCAAATCAGGCATTAAAATGGGAAACAACCAAAATGTGCAGTACAAGTGGGATGGGAAAATGCCAACATGTTTTTCTCAGTGTTATCACATCTATTAGTGTATATTAAAATATTTTGTAGATTTTATTTTGAAACAGTTGGGCATAAATAAATGACTGAACGCTTTGTTCATGTTGTAACAACAGAGACTTTGGACTATAGTGGAAAATCAAAATTTAATAAATTATATTTTAATAATTTGTATTTTTTTAAAATCAGTGAACTGATTATTTATAACTGACATTATTTATAATAATAATAATGTCATGCATTTCCTTGTTTCATAACTGGTCACAATAATGGACTGCTTGGTCATATCCATTATGAAAGAAATGTATCAACTTGATATTTGTGGTATAAAAAAATCGAAATGGAAAGTGGAATTTGGTTTATAATTTTGTCATTATTAATTTTTGTCATAATTTTGTCCTGGCATATAAAAATGGACCTCTTTTCTTTGGAAAATTAACAAATGTTCCATAAAAAACAGCTTCCAGCAAATATTAATTTCTTTAATTAGAAAACTAAAATTTTATTGTAAAAATATATTTGGAAATGGATTTCTTGGACAGAATAATAAATAAAATAAAAGCAGCCAATAAGAGTCCAGAATAGACAGAAATTCCTTAAGTGCTGTTTAAAAAGCTTTCCATGAGACCTCAAGACGTCTAAATAGCACTTTTGATACTTTGTCTGTGTACCTGTACTTTCTGTTCTGATAACTGATGAAAAACAAACTGCCTATTAATGAACTAAACCACGTCATACAAGTCTTCAAGGATGTATCAATAAATTTAAGCCTCTGTTTATCTGATATTAAAGACGTACTTCTGTGTGTAAGTCGCTTATTTGGTTCTCCTGACCGTAAAACATAGATTGCTGTAGTTCGACTTAGTGGTAGAAGACTATAAAGTGGATACAAAAAATTACCTTATAATAAACTATTGCTGAATCTTGTAGCATGTGTTCTAACAGACCCCAGCGGTTTGCCAGAGGGCAAAAAGTACGCATATGCCCTTGACTGACGTCATTCATGACGTGCCATCGGCTCATAATCATTAAGCTCACCGTTTCTCTTTGGTATCAAAATTTAATTAAATCAAACACTTTAAGTAATGAAAATTCGTTTTTTTATTACATTAAGCTTAATATATATGCTTAATGGTTCTAATGCGAATGCAAAATCTTAAGTGTTTCACAAACAGGCTTAATTTTCTTTAAAGTTTGGGGAGAAATACAGCCAGGGCATTCACTCATCAGTGTATAATATCATTAAAATGCTAATATTTGTGAGAATTATAAAGAAATACAAGAGACATGTTTAATAAATAACCCATTTTAATAACAATGTTAAAAATACATAAGACAGACATTTACTGTACATGTACTGACAAAAACCATAAATCATAACATTTTACAGAAAATCCCATTTTAAATTAAGACAAAGTAACACGAATAGTAAGCGTTAAGTTAATAAGAAACATTTACAGTATTATACATTAAAGCATTCAGAGGAATGTAATAATTAATTATATTTTTTATCCTTATAACGAAAAACATAAGCACTCTGTTGTTGACCAGATTCATATAAAATAGAGACAAGAAATAGAAGAAGAGACGAGAAAGACAATGACTTAACAAATCCCATATATAGGAAAAGAGCCTAAATGAGTGGATGTTTACAGTTTGTGAAACCCTATCTGTAATGTTCATTTACAGATGCAATGGTATTCTTTGGTCTGTGTTTGCTGTTGCTCTGAACTGAGGATAGTCTTAGGCATAATTGTTATTGTGCTCTAGCCGGGTGACAAGAGTGGACACCAGCCTCTCCAGCTGCTCTGCCCTCTGTTTGCCCGTCTGCAAAACTTCCTCATGATTGGCTTTTTCCTCGCTGTCATAGTCCATTACTGCCTTATTAGTTATCAAAGACAGAGCAAAGACTCGCATGCCAGAGTGACGTGCCACGATCACCTCGTGGACAGTGCTCATACCTGAAAAAATACAGTTGACATTTCCTTATCAGGACTTCACAACATATAGAATAAACTATAAATAACAACAGTAATAAACCATTTTCTAATTAAACAAGTAGGAAAGGAGATTCAGTCTTACCCACGGCATCAGCTCCCAGTTTGTGCAGCATTCGACACTCTGCAATAGTCTCAAACGAGGGTCCGCCGAGAACACAATACACGCCCTCTTTCAGAAAGTCACTGTAACCGAGCTCTGAACCCACATCCATCGCTAACTGCTGAAGCTCCCGATCATATGCATCCGACATGCATGGAAAACGTACACCAAACCTAAAAAAGTTGATTTAAAAAAAAATAGATAAGGCTCACATAGCACGCAACCTACAGCAGGAAGATGCAAATAATATCTTCATGTTCAAGCAAATCTTGCCTGTCATCATTGGGACCTGCCAGAGGGTTGTTTCCAGCAAATCCTGGCATGTTGAGATGATCTTTGATAATCATGATGTCTCCCACTTTATAGTCTTGGTTCAGTCCTCCAGCGGCATTGGTAAGAATTACCATCTCCACACCCAAAAGTTTAAATATTCGCATAGGCATAGTTATCTAAAACAAAAATAAAAAACACCTTAGGTTTAGACACATGATCTGAAAAGCAGTCAAATCAAGTCACTTGATTTAAAGTATAAATAAAGGTCTTGGTACCTTCTGGATGGTATATCCTTCATAGAGATGAAATCTTCCCTGCATGCAGACACACGGCCTACCCTTTAAATTCCCAAACACCAGCCGACCTGCGTGCCCGTGCACTGCAACATTGAAACAAAAGTTCATTCATTTATTCAGCACGAAGCAGGTAGTGCATGCACCGAAAGATTTTATTTACAAAAAAGCACTGTATTTTATATAAGATAAAAACTCATACCTGTACTCTGTGGGAAATTTGGGATGTCGCAGTAGTTGAAGGCCACCTGGTCTTTCAGCACATCAGCCAGTCCACCCAAACCAGAGCCACAAACTATTCCCACCAGAGGGCGTATTGCGGTCTGAGACAAAAGCCAGTCTGCTGTGGCCTGGCACTCTTCATAGTTGTACCTGTCAAGACAAGACAAAAATAGGCAAGTATGTTACTAAACGATTGCATTTATGAGATTTACATAAGACCATTCATCCAGGAACGTCCTCCTCACACAATTAAAGGAACTTCTTTTATAATTTTATGAACATGAAATTGTGTAATGCATGTATATTTGTAAATCTATCTTGACCATTGGGTACATTATGCCACACCATTTCTAATTTGATTGAAGCCTGCAGACATTAAACAGAAATAACTTGACAAGACTGACCCACTCTATAACACATCTACTGTAATATGAGAAACTTACTAAAATACATATTCGCTGACGTTGTGTTTTATGTATAGTGTGATACGGCCTGACACAGTAAGAAAGTTATCTTCTCACACAGCTTTAGTGTTCACTTTCGGTTTACAGATACTGTCTTTAACATAAACTTCTGCTGAAAAATGTGGTTTGTTTATATGATAAGTACTGTAATCAGCACTTGAGCAGCATTTAACTTGGGCAAAGCTAAAAAACTTCACTTTACATTTAAGTTGTATTCATTGGTTTTAGTTAATGTGTTAGCTGAAACAAATTAACTACAAACGGTACGTTTTTATAGCACTTATTTTTGACAACATGCCAGCTAAGAGTAAAATGTAAAATTATAGCATTTATAGATGTTTGAGAGTGAATAACAATTCTTCATTGTTCGTTAAGAATTAAAAACCTTTAAAAGTGTATTAGTAAATAGTATTGATCAATTATAAGTGTTATTCATCGTTAGTTTTAACAAATTGAACATTATAGTGTTACTGAGAAATCAAATATTGATCCATTTTTGAAAGGAGATTATAAAGAGTATGTGGCAGTAGTACGTACAGTTTACAATGAGAAGTGATATTATAACAAGTACTCCAGTGTTTTTAATGATAACTGGTACTAGCCAAAAATATTAATGAAAACTACCGTGGTAATACATGTCAAACTCTATGCAAATAATAAAAGACGTAACATTTTGATGTACTGTACAAACTGTAATGGTGTTTGGACGCTGAAACAACGACACCTACGAGACACATAATCAGCGCTCGCCTTCTTGATCAGCACGTGTTTCCGAAAAACTTTTACCAAAATATTAACGTATAATATGTGAACAAATAGATGAAAGATTGATTTAAACCATCCTCTCCCTATAGTGCGCAGTGGCATTGATAGACTGTATACATACTCGAAAAAGATGAAGTCAGAGTCATACAAACTTTAAAAAAAAAACACATTAGAAAAAGAAGTAGTTAGAATGAAATGTTTACCCAGTGGTGCTCTCGGGATACATGGTTAAAATCGCTCGTACAATCCTTTACAGACAGGCGCAACGGATGGTCTAAAGCGCAGAAAATAGTTAAGTACTAGTTAAGAACGAAACAAATACACACTGATAACAAAAATGAAACAAAATAAAGCTCGATTTAAATAAGCCTTGTTTCCGACTGGCAATAATAACGCTATAACAATCCTAACGTGTTGCTCACGTCGCCGGTACTTTTATAGATCGCCCGTTTCCTCCGCTCCTCCCCGTAATATGACGCAGCGGATACACCCCATGACGCAAAAGCCCCCGGCCAGAGAAGACATTTCGAGCAGTGGGAGTGGGTAATTACTGAGTCTCAAGTTAACTCGCCTAACAGCTGTCACACTGGGTGGACACAAGACAAGCCCGGAATTCGTTTACACCAATTACACTATGGTTATTTATGGTAGACCGACACAAATGCACGCAACCACGTGTCATCCAGTAAATATTATCATGCGGTTTGTGTTTATTTGTATTGTACAATCCCTTTCATAATGACTCGGCTACACGTTTATATACGATGCTCACCTGCAAGGATGCAGGTGTAGTAATATTTTAACTTTTACACTTTAGAATGTATTTTCATTGAGCTCTAAATGAAATATAAGTCGCTTATTCAGTCGACCATATTTTGACCTGCCTTAGGTTAATATTACTTACAAGTTACAACTAAACAATCTGTAATCGGATTGATGGCTCAATTGGACTGAAAAGCCCCCATTTATCGAATGAGCTCGAGCTAAATAAAATTTCGATTGTGTGTGTGTGTAGGGTTATGAAGACCTAAAAGAATCCGATCAAAAGGAAACAATTGTGTAAATAAGGGAGTATTTTTTATTTCATAATTAAAAAATACCTTAATTCAAATGTTATTTTGATTGACAATAGCATAGTGCATGTAAAGATAGTCATTGTGGAAACTGAAGCTACACAGCTTAAGAATACAGTCCCTGAATAACCACAATATTTCTTCTTCTGTACACATACGCAACCTGAATATTGGTTTATTTGTCCAGGTTTGTGAAACTGTTGATGAATCCAAGCTGGTAACCCCCAGGACACCCCAGGAAAAAAAAACATGAGCACCTTTGACCTGTTTTAAATATATCGCATTAGGTGCAAGAATCTTGTTTCCTTTACTACGTCATATGCCATCCAACACCACACACTATCCTGTCTGTCAAAATGGAAAAGATATTCTCTGTAAAATCTCAAAATCATACTTCATCTGCCTATTATGCGACTGCAACAACCTATGAAATACACACATAAAGTCAAAGTCATCCACTTGTTGAGTTGATTCGCCCAGAAAGATTTATATGTGATCACCCACTTAGAAACATTCTTGAAAAGGCCTGTTAGGCTTTTGTGGTTGGCTTGTTGTTGTGGTTGGCTAAGTAGACTTGTGGATATCTACATACACATACCCACAAGGCCTTTTGACAAAACATAATATTTACAATCTCAGTAATTATGTAAAGCCTGTTCAGGGCCCATGGCGTTGTGGTGACTGTTTGTGGATCACAAAGGCAAACTAAAAAAGAAGGTCATGACAGAGCGGCGTTCAACCTCTGTTAATGTCGGTGTTTATTGTAGGCATTTTTTTAATAAACACGCCTGTATTCTGACCAATGATGTGGCTGCTGTAGCGTGTGATGCCTTAAAACCCTTTTGCATTTGCCTTCAGATTGTACAGCACACAATAATAATCAATAAAAATGTTCCCAAAGTAACATGTTACCCTCTGCACATGCGACATTTGTTATGCAACAAGTCCAGTGAACTTCAGAAGGTCAGGAGCCTATATCATTTCTCACCTTCGTGATTTGAACAATGAACATTTTTAGGTGTCATCTTTTAGTTTGAAAAAGCTGATTCCAGCCCTAATTCTGAATGAATGAAGGTCAACTGCACATGTACTATTCCAGTAATAGTATTATTCATGCCTGATAATTGCAAAGTATACGCACTTCACGGCAGCGTTTTTTGTAAAAGTCACATGCCCATGTCATCACAGTGACATCGACATCATAGACAATTACCCCATTATTCTTAATCTGTGAGAATGTGTCCGAGATCATCTGAGCATCATCACAAGCTCAGTCAAGACCAGTCATGAGCAAAATCAGTGTTTCTAGAATTTTCCAGGGTTTAACTTTGCCCGTTTAATTGGGGGCTACAGACTGACACACAAGCAAATGTTTTGCAATCAGCTGGAAAATAAACTGTACTGATGTCAGCATCTACACTGTAGATCCTGCAGAATTATTTTATTACATTGCGTCTGCTTAGTTGTCTGGACTCCGTCAGAACATTTCATCAGAATGCTGACAAACAACTGGGGAAGGTGATGGAGATGTGTTACATTTTGTGAATGACAGGCATTCCAATTATACCCAAATCTGCAAACAAACGTGTTGAACGTGTTGAACGATATACGACATATATATGCTAAGACAAATAATACTGTCATTTTGGCGCATGCCTGACATTGCTGGTTGTGGCTTTTAGAGTATTATGTTTGTGTGTGGACCAAATGTAATACTAGCAATTTTTTTAACCTTGTGGAAAAATGTTTTCGTTAGTATGGAGATTGCGCTGACATAGTAAGTTGTTAGCATAAATACTTGGATGTGAACGTAAGGTTGGCCTATGAACTCCATTGTGAGCGTTGAAGCTTGACTTCTGCTTGGCAAAACTAGGAAGGATTTTCCTAAACTGACTTTATCTCTGACTCCTGGTCTTCATTCAATTATAACCGGTCTACGGGTCTTAATTGTATTTCCCCTACACAGTGATATCTCGTACAGACTGTAGACAGGCACCCAAAATGACTTGGATGATAAAATATGGGACTATTTTATAAACGTTATGTAATAGGAAGGGTAAGTATAAGAGTTCAGTGAAACTGGTCATAATGTTTTCCAGAGAAGGTCATTCTGTTACCAGTCTGACGAAATATTAGCACAATGTTGTCTCGACTGTCACATTCTATCAGTGTGTGCCAGCACCTACTTCCAAAACATGCCATCTGTGAACTCTCTCTTTTATTACCCATAACTGGGATTAAGAGAGGAAGAAATAACATGATAACATGAGAAATGGAATAGCCCCATTATAAAAGCTTCCTAAAGAAAAGTTAATTTTTAACGAGATAACAAGAAGTTGTACCATGTGTAAAAAACAATTAATGTGACAGGCCATGATCAACAAAGGAATCTCTAGGTCCCCAGACTGGAATGTCAACAGAAAATGTATAGCCAGTAAGTGCAGGTGAAGGGGTTGAAAGAAAGAGTGTGGAAAAAGAATTATGTGGCATAACTGTGATTGGCGCAGACAGGGGGTGGTGCAATGATGCCTGATTTTTGTGTCATTTTGAGCTCTCTAAACAAATAACAAGACTAAATGTGAATGCCCTGCATGTCCCCTTCTTTAACTGACTGTTTTCTTTAATCATGATTGCACAATGCTCTATGCTTTTTGCAAGTCATTGTAAACACCACAGCTGTCAAACTCCAAGGTGTACAAATACACCTGAACCAGCTGAATACGGTCCTTAAATTACAGGTAGGAATGTTGAAGCAGGGTTGGACCTAAACTCTGGCCTTAGGAGACAATAAAGAATAATTTATCCAAAATGATTTTGTACATTTTGCTTACACATTTTATTAAATAAAAAACTGATTTCATTACAAACCATCAGGACCTAATGTAGAGCCTTGGGACACTCCTCAAATTGTTGTTGTGTGTTAGCAATGACGAGAACAAGCTTCATTGTTCATGCTCACATGCAGGGTCATGCGTGAAACTGATGATCTTCAAAAGAGTTTACAGTTTTAGCCCCTCCTGAAAGTGAAAATTATCTGTTATGTTATTATCTGTAATCTGTTATGATTGGTCTTTTGCATACAAAGGAACAATGAAGGTCATATGTGTTTCAAGCAACAAGTGAGTAAATGACAATTTATACAAAAAATGTTGTTTTTGTCTAGGATTTTATGTTATATAATTTACAGTATATGTACAGTAAATGTTAAAATGACAATTCTTGCTTTCATTCTGTTCTTGAATCTGAAACATGTAGAAATCTGCTACTTAAATGACCCTTTTTGCAGTTAAACAGAAGTGAATCTACTTTCTGTCATGACAGACCCACATCACTTTCATTATCTTTATATTTATATCAGCAATTTTACAGCTTTCAATTACATGCTGTTATATTGGATGTAGCCATGTGATAAAGATCCTACTAAAAGCATTTACTTCCAAACAGCATCATATAAATGACATCTGTCTTTTTGGTTTGTTCTGTAGTTGCACAACACATACCTGTACATTGCTACAAATCTTTTCCCACATTATGTACAGTAGTGTCCTGCAATAAATGTAGTTTCATAACCTTGTGAGGTAACAGGTGACATTTATGTGTGAGATGTGTTTGTGTGTGAGAAAGAAAAGATGGAAATAGATGAAATTTGTGAAACAATTTAAACTATCTACAGTTCTCATATTGTTTCTGAGCAGTTTCACAAAAGTAATACAAATTGTCCAGTACTTCTAGTGCATATGCTTATATATTTGTATTGTTGTTATTGGCAAATATAGAAATGTAACAAGTGAGGAAATTCGCTTTTGAGGAATGTACTATGCAAATGACAGGATGTGGATACACAATAAGAAAACCGTGAATAAAAAAGGACAGGAAGTGGTGCAAGGAAGGAGAGGTGAAGTAAGCCTGTCAGGACATATTTGGTCAAACGCAGCTGTGTCGGAAGCATTTTTTCACTGCTTCCCTCTCTCTTTGTTTACCCTTTTCTCTGACATTTCACTCTTTTTTAAACACATGGTGCACTTGCTTTTTTCACAACATCTCCTTACTCTTTCACTTTTTGGTCTCTCTTCTGAGCTGTTGATATTTAGGATCAATGACACCTTCTGTCGGTTCAGTTTAACTGTATATATCACCCACACACCATACTATCCTCAAAAGGGATTACAAACTACACAAATATTTAATTATAACCTATTGTAAGTAGCATTTAGAGTTTACACATAGACACAACAAGCAGGAACTAGAAGTTAAAGAGACAAGTCGTTACTACTGTGTTTGTGTTCAGCGTGTTGGACTTTAAGTACCTGTGCCCATTTTCTGTCTAAGGGAGGCATTCAGTAATGTTTCATGGCTTCCCACTGAGGGAAGTTTTGTCTGGACAGTCAGCAAGAGAAGTTTTATTAGGGCAATCAGTGTTCTGTGTTTCCTTCAGTATCTTACAGTTGGACCTCATCTCATCTTTCAGCCAATGATTCTCTCTCTTGTCCTTTCAATCCTTTAATCAAAGTCATGGTCTCTTAGAAACTCTTTGTTTTGGAGCCCTCATGTGGCCAATATTAGTACAGGAGAATGTACTTAGAGTTGGATTTTGAGAATACATAATAATTTAAATTCATTGTTCTGTGTAATTCATGCATTCTGTGTAATTAATATAAAATTCTAAAAGTGCCTAAGTCAAATATCACACTTATCATTTGAAATAAAATAAAAATACTGGTCTTTCAGTAGTAATTACCAATGTTTACACTGCTTCTTTCCATACAAAAAGGCATGGGTGTAAATAATGTAAATAAAAGTTAATGCAACTTTTTATGAAGAAGATGAATTTCTGAAAGGTGTTATTCACTTCAAATGTACTGATAAAAACATACAGATTTATAAACCTTGAATGTATGTAAATCTTGACAGAATTTTCTTTCCTTGATGTGGTTTAAGTGTTAAATGTTTTGATGTTTATATGTATATCCGGTTTTATGCCATGCTCTGTTGTTCTTGTTCATTATCACATGGTTATGTATTACTTTTCATTTTAGATTTATCAAACATCTGTACAATTTTTTTGTATAAGATATGTCCAAGAACTGAGATGTTACTCTCCTGTCTGATATAGATTTTTTAAACAACTTTAATATATTGTCTTATTTATTTACTTTTACATTAATTAATTTATTAGATGCTTTTAAGCAACTTACATTTGAGAGAGCATTTAAATAAAATTTTTTATTGCATTGCATTATGGAATACAGTACTCACAATTAAACATGTAATATTAATAGCTCACCTCCTTTAAAAAACTACTAAAAACACACCTTTTCCAAATAGTACACATAAAAAAAAAAAATAAAAACTGCACAACATTGTCGTTAATGCTTTGTACTATTGCTGTTCTTGTACATTGTCTCCTAATATTTGTAAGTCGCTTTGGATAAAAGCGTCAGCTAAATGCCTAAATGTAAATGTAAATGTAATAACGTTTAAATCACCAAATAGTACACATTAAAAATAAAAACTGGTCGTTAATGCAACATGTTCTTTACAAATATGGCCGTATTTGAGAAGAGTTGTGCAATTCTGCCCTCTACTAAACATATTCTATATGTTATCAATGCAAAATATATTTAAATGTATTTTCAAGTTTAAATACTCAATACATTCTCTAATATTGGTTCTTCAGGTAGCCACATGGGGGCTCCAAAATAAAGAGTTTCTAAGAGACCATGACTTGGAGTAAAGGAATGAAAGGACAAGAGAGAGAATCATTGGCTGAAAGATGAGATGAGGGCCAACTGTAAGATACTGGAGGAAACACAGTCAGAACATTGATTGCCCTAATAAAACTTCTCTTGCCGACTGTCCAAACAAAACTTCCCTCACTGGGAAGCCGTGAAACATTACTGAACGCCTCCCTTAGACAGAAAATGGGCACAGGTACTTAAAGTCCAACACGCTGAACACAAACACAGTAGTAACGACTTGTCTCTAAACAAAATTTCTGAATGAAAGTTCCTGCTTGGTGTGTCTATGTGTATGTGTAAACTCTAAATGCTACTTACAATAGGATGTATAAAATATTTGTGTAGTTTGTGATCCCTTCTGAGGATATGGTGTGTGTGTGTGGTGTACTACACTTAAGCTTAACGGAGAGAATGGGTGTCATTGATCCTAAATATCACCAGCTCAAAAGCGGATATCAGAGAGAGACAGAAAGTGATTTAGAAGTTGTTGAGAAAAAAACAAGTGCAGCATGTGTTTGAAAACAAAGTGTAATGTCAGAGAAAAGGGTCAACAAAGAGAGGGAAGCAATAAACAAATGCTTCCGACAGAAGTGCATCTAGCCAAATAGTGTCCTGACAGGCTTACTCCATCTCTCCTTCCTTGTACCACTTCATCCTGTTCTTTTTCATCCATCCTTTTCTCTTACTGTGTATCTACATCCTCTCATTTGCATAGTACATTCCTCAGTAACAAATCTTACTTTTTCAGAAGCTTTTTTCATACACTGAGACTTAATTTAGGAAGGCACAATATTTTCTGACCTAAATAAGATATCATTTTCAATGCGTTTTGCTGCCTTAATAGAATGCCTTAGATTTTTTTTTTTTACAAAAGAAAAGTAACAAAAGGTACAAAACATAACAGCCTATGGACAATAACCTGATGTGAAACTTTACTTAACAGTTTTCTCAAAATAAGCACTTACCCACACATGGATTTCTGATGAAAATTGCGCGCCTTGGCACATGGGGAGGAACCTCAGGATTGATGCGCGTGTGAAAAAGAGTTCCGCAGCAGAAACAGGATTGTACAGCCGTCTCCAAGATTCATGTGTCTGCCCCGTCCACAAGGGCAGGAGGTAAATTTAACTCCCGCCACAACAAATTCCGATGGCACTTTTTATTTAAACGTCACTTTGACCTCCATTCTGCTAAATTTGCTGCCAATAGATTAGGCTACCAACAAACCCACTGTGAATAAGTGTGACGTGATTGTTTACTGCTGCGTGATGAAGTTTGATCTCTATCGTAAAGTAAAAATTTATTTCACGTTATTAATTTTAAGTTGTGGCATACGACGTATTCCTCTTATTGTGCTTAATATTTGAATAGTAGCAAACGTCAGTGTTGCATAATAGCTTGCTTATGTTACGCTTATCATAATTATTACAACAATTATTTTCTGTCTCTTTAAGACGCCACTTTTCTGGGGTTTGCACCTGCATTCAGTCTCGAGCGAACATGGATCGACTTCAAAGTCGCAAAACTCGCCTTGAAAGAGGGGGACAAATTAAACATCCGAGGTGGCATTTATTATGTATGTGTCTTCCAAACAATAGCAACATACAGTTTCTTCATTTCGACATTTAAATCAAGCAGAAAAGTTTACAAAGGCTGAACAGCGGAGGAGCTCAACAAGGGCTCTATTTACAGACGGAGACACAGGGGGTGAGAAGGAGGAGCGGAGGGGCAACTGAATTAATGAATTATATAGTGCTGAGACAGTACGCTCCAAGTACGTATTTTCATCAACCATGAAAGGGAGGCTTGGATCTAGAGGAGAAACATTTCAGTCAGGACTAATGACAAAAGTTATTGAGAAGTTCCACTTATAAAATATAAGAGAGAGAGCGAGTGAGTGAGAGAGAGAGAGAGAGAGAGAGAGAGAGAGAGAGAGAGAGAGAGAGAGAAGAGGGCATTACATAATAAATCGGTAACGTTCGGCTGGGACACCGGCACTGACTGACACTCACTCCAGACTCAAGGTCGAGCCATTTATGAACTTTTTGACCAATTTAGATACACATTCATCAATGAACACATTTGTAAACTCTTTTTATTTTGTTTTAATTGTGTTTATTTTTATGACAAACACGTAGAACTCCCTGGAGAGTTCTTGTCAGTCTTCTGGCTCGGATGATGTTGACAAAGTTATCAGGAACGCGGTTCTGTGCGCTTTGAACGCGTTCTCAAATTTCGTCCAAATTGTTTTCTGATGTTTCCTAAAATTGGGAAATAGGAGTGAACCTTACACGTAGAGAGCTCGGCATTCAATTAAAGGTAAGTGCTGGAGAACACTTTAAAAAGAAATATTTTTTGCACATGTATGAGGCCTAACCAGTTATTTGCTGAGATTGAGTTTATCAGGTGTGTAATTATGTCTTTCAATCTCACCCATTTTTAAATTTATTTGATCAAGACAGAGTCTATAAATATTTATAATCATCATAACTGTATATGAAATAACAAGGACACCATTATAAACTGATTCACTAGACATTAAGACATGAAAGATATCAAATTTACTGTAATTATTTTGGAGTAAGTAACTGTAAAATATGACAGTGGAAATTAGCATTATATAATTACTAGACTACTATAGGCTGTGAGATAACTGTTTGGAGTTTTTTTATATTTGTCATGCATATTTTAATTATTACACTAATTATATGCACTCTTTTCTAAATATATATTGCTTTAAGGGTTGCCTTTTGTTTAGGCAGGTAATGGTAATCCTTTGATGCTGTAAAATGTATTTTTTACTACAGTAACAAAAGCAATTTATGCAGAAATAGTTTGAAACATTACATCATCAGTGCTTTACATTAATATGAATAAAATGTCTTTATATAAATACACTTTTCTTTCAGTTCTTACATTTGAACAATCCTGCTGGTTTCATTCACAAGCTGTTGAGAAATAATATTTACTGATAATGAGATATAATAGAGGAGGCAGCACAATCACCACTACACAATAACAACGTTGACTAACGCATAACTTAGATTGAACTGATATGATCATCATCTGGAAATCAAAACTGACCAAGACAGAGAAAGTACTTATAATTCCTTTTCGGACTTCACACAGCTTTCTTCACTCATTTATGTCAGATTTTAGGAAATTTTAACATTTTGAACTGTTCAATAGTACATGTATGCTTAAAGTTTATCATTGAGAACAGTTTAATTTGGATTGATTTATACACAATTTACATTAAAGAAGTCAAGTACAGTCTGATTAGTGAGCGTTTGTGTGGAGTGTGAATGTGGTGAATAGAGAATAGTAAATGTTTGCACAGTAATGGAATACTGATGAGCGTGTTTTTATTTTGTCTGTATTTGTATATTTATCCATCTTTCAAGTCATTCCCTCTCTCTTTTTTACGTTCTCTTTCTCACTTTGTCTCACTCTCTTTCTATCTCTCCCTTTCTCACTCACACACACGCAGTGTTGTATTTTTCAATGGTGGCTTTTGTCTCTTTCATCTCATTTTCAAACAAAAGTGTTTTTGTGTACACAGGATAGAGAGTGAGGGACAAAGAAAGAGACCGAGGGAGGAAAGTTAGAGGAAGAGTACAAAAAACTCAGAATGCAATTTGTAAACTCTGCCTAGACACTCAATGAAACTTTTACCCCAACAACCTTTTTTTAAGTGTTGTCACGCTCTGGTGACTCCCTGGGGGTCAAATGTTCTGAGACCATGTCAACAATCTGTTTTTATTTTCACACAGGAAGAAACAAAGTTGTCGTCTGTTCATTTTTTCAAAGCTATTGTAAAAATTAAGTGATACGTAATTATTTTGCACACGACGCAAAACATTTTTGTTATCATGTTTACAGTACTACTTTGTACAAGAAGCACATGGATCACCAGATTCAGCACAAACATTAAAGTCGATCATTAAAAAAATTATGAAATTAATGCAAAATTTTCACTATAAAGAGGGTTTCGAACCCCAACTACCCATAAAGTTGTTTCAGCATGCATCAGCATACGTATGCGTAGATACTGTAAGTATGTGAGTGTACGCATGTGGGCGCATACTTGCCGGAGTTCAAAGGTCACTTGTGTGTACACTTGGCTTGTAACACGTGCCTTGGCAAGGAACCGCCCCCTCCCTTTCAGTCAGTGTTAGTATTCAGAGCACACAGATCCAGACAGATACCTATTCATTCTCTCAGTGTGAGTCCGGCACAAGAGAGAGAGAGAGGTCAAAGTGGGGAGAGCGTATTAGATCTCCCTGGTACTAATTCATTTAATTTATATGTTCCAAAAGGCTTAAGCTGAGTGAGATAAAAATATAACACATTATAAAATAGACACTTACATAGGCTTGAGAGGAACAGACAATGAATGAAATAGATCTCTGATATTACCTTAATGTTTACTTTAGTCAGTGTAAATGGCATATTTAATCTAACATATCAATGAATGACAGCGAGGCCGTGATTTAATAGTTCATCAAATAAAGTCTTGACATGTAATTTTTTATTTTTTCTTCGAATTATACTGACCTTTTTTAAGGTTTGGTGACCTAAAAATCAACAGCGAGTGCATTCCCTTACACACATGCAACATGTGAAATTCTTTTATTACTCTTTTCAGAAAATGAACCAAATCAGCCTCTTTGCTACAAAATGCTGGTAATCGTCTGTGAACTGCTATGCTGGAAAAGCTTAAAATTACTGAATTTATAGACAACGTTTACCTGACATGAGTATTGTCTCTGGTTGCTGTGACAACTGTCATGTCATGTGACCTGATTTTTGAGTAATTTTAGTCATTTTTTGTTTTAAGAAAAAATGTACCCCCTTTATGCAGTATTAGGTTAGTGATACAATTTTTTTTTGCATTCAACTCTTTGCACATTTTACATCAGAGGTTTATAATAAGCTTAAAGAAGACTTTTATGTCAGTGTGCCCTTACCTTACACTCATGCTCTTATTAACAAAAAATATCAAACTAGAAAATTTCAGGTAATGTTGAAACTTTTCATTTGGGTCATTTATTGCCAGGAATGATTTACCAGCTTTTCACTAACACATAAATCATAAACCAAAATAACTGTTCCATTTGTATATTTCATCTACATAACATGTGGCATATGGTACACAAAACAATAGAAATCTTAGGGTTAGGTCATTACATAAGTGGTTAAAACACTGAAAAATAAAAACAACCATTTTAATTAAAACGAAGTGAAGGGATACAAGTGAAGGGAAACGTAATTTCAAGGTAACGGAGGAATGCAGAGAACGTTAAAATCAATGTATTATTTTTATCAGATCCGAGACTTCTGCATTTGTTTTGTTTCTGGATGGTAAAAAAGTCACTCTTGTCACACTCACCAACTGAGCGTGGCATGTGAGATGGTCAGCATTGATGTCTAGCTTTTAAATAAGGGCAGCTGCTTTCACTGTGTGAATGAGAGGCATTTAATGTGCTTGGGCAGCTGGAGAGTCTGAATGTGGAAAAGACTAACAGACCACCGGGATCAGCCCCCAAAACCAGCCCTGTACCTCTTCGCTGGTACACAGAATTCTCAGGAGGAAAGATGCGCTCACGTGTCTACGATAAGGATCACTGTGAAAGCTACTTTCCCCATTTCAGCACTTAGAGAAGTTATTTTTTCTAATGTGTCCCTAATGTGCCTCTCTTTTCTTGGACGATACACATCTTTTAGGCAGAGCTCAAACAGAGATAGGGAACTCTTTATTCCCTTGCGATATTTCTTTTAAAATTCTACCAAATGACCCGCTTTTTAACTGATGTGATAAGGGGATGCCTTACTCACAATAAAGCAGAGCTATTGGATTAGTTATAAAAAAAACTCCTTCTATGTCACAGCAACAAAATAGGAGTTTTGTTTCTTAAATTGTACCCTGCTAGCCCATCTGATAGTACACTGAGTGCAGTTTTATGCAACCCATTAATGGCATTGTAAATTGGCAACTTGGAGCATATCCGTGTTGATTATTATAAGAGTGTGTTTTGTAAATTTTGCTAATAAAAGTTAAAATGAAAAGAAATTGAAATTGTAAAATAAGACAGATTACACAGATCGTGCAGCCTGATCTCATGGGAATTCGTACATATTGTATTTTGAGATGTCATACAGTGTAACTCATACAAAAACATACGATTATTAGAAAAAAGCAATGGTAAAGGCCCTCTCCTTACCCTAGCATCACTCAAAAGAAAAACAGATCTTACTAAAACATACGAATGAGATCGTACGAATTCGTACAAATTATCCGACTCGTGAAATACGTACGGATTCCCATGAGATTGCGTTGGATCGTGCACTACGAAAATAATACATTGAGAAGGTTTTACATCTCTGTGAGTGAAAATATAAATAAACACCTAAATAAAGGAAAAATAAGCACATATTAGGTTAAGTGACTCAAAAAGTTGTAATTTGAAAAAAATATATAAAAATACAGTACATTACTTGGACACAAATGTCTCTTAATGAATAAGAGTTGGCAATATAAAATCCATGAAAGCAATATTTGTAACGGAGGTAATGAATGTTATGGATGCAAAGACTCGAGGAAACAGTACAGAAACATGCTGCACTAATTTATCTAAAAAACATTTCATTATTTCTCTCTTTGCTCCAAGCTATGACGTCTTCCACGCCCCCCTCGTCCCGGAGCTCCTCCCCACAGAAGGTTTGCCACTCCCAGACGCAAACAGACGTTCTAAAGCCGCTTTTGGGTGGCGGAGGTGGAGCTTCTACAGGAAATGGACCGGCGGCATTAAGGCGTCGTCGACGGGTGCTATCTAAAGATGGGCGGAGCAATGTACGTATCGAACACGTCAGCGGCCGAGGGACACTTTACTTGCGGGACCTGTGGACGACTTTTCTGGACATGCAGTGGCGCTACAAGCTTTTTTTGTTTTCAGCCACCTTTGCTGGCACCTGGTTTATCTTTGGAGTGCTGTGGTACTTGGTGGCACTCGTGCATGGAGATTTGCTAGGTAAGGAGGGAGGCAGATTTACAGTTTTATTCGAAGGCAACGTTTGATAAGAAACTGTTACATGCATAAATATCATTTTTAGTATAAATGTGGTATGTTATCAACTATTGTTTTTCCTTGCCCTACAGAATTTGACCCTCCATCCAACCACACGCCATGTGTGATGCAGGTCCAAACTTTGACAGGGGCGTTCCTTTTCTCTTTGGAATCACAAACTACGATTGGCTATGGCTTTCGCTGTATCACTGAAGAATGTCCACTCGCCATCATACTGCTAATTGTCCAACTTGTCATCACTATGGTGATGGAAATCTTTATCACTGGAACTTTTCTCGCCAAGGTACAACTTTCAAAACATTGATTTTAAATGATGATTAATATCTTGTCCATATCTGGATAATTTTATGTCATGTATGTATATATTTAGAACCACAATATTATTTTTGCCATCACCTGTACAATTGTTCTAGTAATTTGTACATCTGTAATCTGTAGGTAGCTCGGCCGAAGAAACGCGGTGAAACGGTGAAGTTCAGTCAGCATGCAGTGGTTGCCAATCACGAGGGACGGCCTTGTCTTATGATCCGTGTAGCTAATATGCGTAAAAGTCTGCTTCTGGGCTGCCAGGTAAACACATTTCTGTATAACATTTCTGTTTCTGGCACAATGTGTGCGATCTATAGTCTTTTACATTCATCTCCATCATCACATACAAGTCACGTCTCCATTTTCTTTCCTCAGGTAACAGGTAAGCTGCTACAGACGTCTCTCACTAAGGAAGGTGAGACGGTGCGTCTGGACCAGAGGAATGTATCATTTCAAGTGGACATGTCCAGCGACAGCCCGTTCCTCATCTTGCCCCTCACTTTCTACCACGTGATAGACGACAACAGCCCACTGCGGGCCTGGGCCGCCAAAGGTACAGGAGAGCACCCTTAACCCTTATTGCTTACTTGAATTCTAAACAACATTAACTTCTATTCCATGTATCTATTCCAAGGGTTTGTCGTATAAAAATTTTAAATTTAGCAGTTGCTTCAATCTGAAGCAATTTATAGTATCTTTATTGCTATACACGTGACGAATATACTGAAGCTCAGCTGAACATGGCACTAGCAAAACAAAGATCATCGATTTGGTTCACTGTAATGCTGCTTTGGATTAATATACAGTATACATCTAATAGTTGACAAATATATCTGGAAATCGGAGTCCTATGGTGTAACATAGCATCAACTCTAACCCTGAAGATAAACCTCTTTCATTATCTAACAATAAATCTGCTGTCACACCATAGGACACATTTATATTTGTCAACTACCTATATTTGTTGTTGTTGTTGTTATTCTGGTTGTTTGCATCTTCGTGACAGCGGCATTGTAGACTATGATGGCAGATGAAGACTGTCAATAGGGAACACCTGAGAACAGGGATAGCATGGTTTCCTGTGGCTCCAGCAGAGTTGCTCTGAGGATAGAGAAGCTGCACGAGAGAAATGTGAAACAGCAGTGTGGGGAGAGGTGTTAAAGACACCAGAGAAGCTCTGTTTCAGCGTCGAGGTCACGCTACAGGCAGAAAGTTCAGGCAGTTCTGACACTTTGAGCACAGACTGGTGCCCTGTTAAATCAAACATACCTGACTGACCGAAGGTGGTCCAATTCATGTTTCCGTTGTGCATCTGCTTTATCATGTAAATGTGAATTTTTCATGCCAAAAAAATGCTCTAAACAAGGTAGAGATGCTTAGGGTTGGTTTCCAGGGCATTGTTATTGGTTGCTATAAAGGGTTTAACTATAGCTGATCGCTTTCACCTTTATTGTTCACCTGTAAAATTACGATTCTGATGGCTCAGAAATAAAACTGCACTCTTCTTCTCTACGAAACTTTAATGTATGTCTCTAGTGGTAGTAATACTGTGGGTTAGTGGTTTCTTTTTAACTATAAATACTGCATAAGCAATCATTTTACTACTATAAACATGCTGAAAATGCTTGCTGGTTGGCAACTTTAGCTTTACACCGTGTCCTAACCAGACGCGACGGGATATGATCACAGTAATAAGCGATTTGACAGTCCTCACTGATCGCGATAAAGGGGCGTGGCGCGGTTGTCAATCACAAAACGTGACCAATCAGAAGTGTTTTTTTTCTGTCCGTGCACACTCTCTCTCACAGTAGCTGAAGCGCGTGCACGAGCACATACAGACAGAGACGCATCCTGTATTCTCATGATTTCAGTGATGCCGCACCGGACACTGTGCTAATTTCTAAATTTCTAACATCAGTCTCTCCTCATCCATGTTTGATGATTAATATTTATGACATGCGAAACTTTTAGCTAATGAGATCATTGTGCGGGTCAGCCGCAACGTCGAAAAACTACAAACCATTTTTAAAAATGAAACCGCTGTCGACAAAAACTCTGATTACATGAAAAAGAGTCGCAGCGCCACGTCTGGTTATACTATAATCTCCAATTTAACATTTGTAAGATTATAACAAAACATAAAGAATAGAATTGAATACATTTATTGTCATTGCACAGCTGTACAATGAGATTTTGTCTCTCATTTAAAGCGCACACACACATATAATAAGCATACAAAATACAAAAATGTAAATATTAACAAATGTAGACATTAACAAGGGTGAACACCATATACAGAGACACGTGAGGCAGCTGAAGTGACCTTGAAAAAATAGTTTTTTAGTCCAATTTAAGCTTAAGATACTTCAATTTATCCATCAATTGTGTAGATATCAGTATTCCTGCATTCAAGTAGATAGGATTGTGGTCTTACTATGCCCGAAATAGCTGCCCGGAGGCATTGGAAACATGGCAGGGCAGTGGCCTGACTTTCGTAAAAGGACTTTGAAAACAGTGTAGTTATTAGCACGTCTTGTTATAAACTAAAATTGAAATAACGTGTGAAATAATCTTGATGGCAGATTTGAGGTTAAATGTCAGAGCTTCAGTGTCAGATTCCGATTTTGGGAAGAAATATAGAAACCCTTAGCTGGGAAAGACTACAAAAGTTTGATTGAATTTATAAGAACAAGTTACAGAACAGTAGCAGATTTTACAGTCTGTCAACACAAAGATGTAGTGTGAAGTCTAGAAAATGTAATAATGAGTGGGTGATGTGGGTAGGGGGAGTCATGTTTACAGGAACTTGGGGTTTGTATTATTGGCAGATGAGCTGGTATTTACTGTCGCTTGCTTCCTCTCCCCATCTCACTTTCTCTCTGAAAACAGCTAAACCAATCACCCAGCATCCCCCCTTTATACGCTCTCTCTTTTTGGCTAGATTGCGTGTATAAGAGCGTGCCAGAGTGTCTCATTAGAAGCACAAAGCAGCCCAGTTCCCGGTGCTGACATGCGGGTTGTGGATCCAGTTACGGTCCCAGTCACTGCCCCATTGACGGCCCAAGCCTCACGTCTCCATGTTCATCTTTTACTCTTTGCTAAGCACACTCATTTCACCCATCTTTAAGTTTTTTCTGTAGGTTAATTTATTATACAATTTATAATTTATTATACATACAATTTATATGTATAATTAAATCTAATTGTGTTTGTACTCTAGCCAGAATGGCCCAGAGTAATTGACTGTAGTCAGATTATATGGTGTAGGGTTATATTTAATAGACCCCACTTACTTTCTAATACTACCTAATCCAAATAAGACCCTCATTGACTATCAGCATCCTGCTCTGTTTTGCACATTAACCATAACGTTTCCAACGAAACAGTTAATGTGGGGTAGAAACAGTCATTCAGAATGCTCCCATGCAAGTTACCCTTTCTTTTTCTTTATTCGAGCCACATTTGCACATGAATGGGGCGAAATGAAGAAACTGGCACCGGTTTCAAAAACGTGTACGAGAACGTGTCCTTCTGTCACAGTGTGTGTCAGCGCATTATGTGTGTATGTGCATGAGTGACTGTGTGTACATGTATGTGTGTAGATGTGGCCCACAGTGGACCAATGCGTAATAATCTATAGTAAAAAAGAGAGAGACATGGTGTGCCAGACTGCTGAATGTGACATTGTGTTTTTGTAGAGGTCTGAGGAGGACATAGCTTCTAAGAGAGCCAAATAACAACTCAGCATAAATTTATACGGACCGAACATTATACACGCTGATAAGAGCGTATCTGCGTATTTAATATCCATGCTGATGTCTGTTCATTTGTGGGCTAAAATAAGTGCAGTAAAGTGTGTGTGTTGAGCTGTCTTGATGTATATAATAATTTATAAAAGTGTTTTAAGGAATATTTCCCTAAAAAAGAAGTTTATTTATTTATCATGTGACTTTCTCCCCCAATGGAACACAAAAGTAGCACTTGTGAAGAATGATCAAGCTGCTCATTTCCAGTACAAGAGAACATTTTTAAATTGTTATTTGCTAAAAAAAAAAAAATCTGTCATAGCTCCTAAATCTCATTTAAATCTGCATATAAAAAAGTTTAAATTGTAATAGTTTTAAAGTAAATGTTTGTATGGAATTGTTGTATGTATTTTGTGGTGCAGATTTCTTTGTCAACCTGATAATGGTCACAGCAGAATTTTTTTTAACCTGTTAACTGTTACCGTTCCTCAGGAGGAACACTGTTATTTCCCTATTCAATTTCATAGTTGAATTTTAGTCATCATGACAAACTATAAATTGATAGAAAAGGTAAAAGACTCAGGATGAAATAATTGGCCAATTTACATAACAAAAAACATAAACAAAAATTATTAAAAAAGGGAACTGTAATTTATAAAAATACCTAAAATGAATAACATTTTTAGAAGACTTAATTTTTTTTAAATATATTATTTAAAAAATTACCATGTAGTTCAGATGTGCATTTTTGTGTGTATATTCAATTTGTGCTATGACAGTTTTTAGATTTTTAGATATTAGAAAATTTTTAGATATTACATATTTTTTAAACATTTTCAAGTCTTTTACATTTTTTTATTTTAGGTATTTTTATCAAATACAGTAACATTTTTTTATGATTTTTTTTTGTTAGGGTTTATTGTTATGAAAATGTGTCAATTTGTAAAAATATATATATTTTAATATGAATAACAATAAATACATTTACCTGCTACCAGATTAAAGACACAGTCAGAGTTTTTGGTTGTAAGGTTGAGGTTGTAAAATCTGGTACAGAAGTGTGCCTACATATAAACACTGAAAAATAAATGTAAATCTATTTGCATATATTGGAGCTAAAATACCTAAAATATCATTTCTATATCCTTGGATATAACCTTTTCTGAATCAGTTTTGAAAAAACTATTAAGAATATTTTGGTAATGTTGTTTTAAGTGGACGTATGGAGTCGGATCTCCTTAAGTTCACACATGTTTCTTTGTAAATTAACCACAGTAGTTGCATTACAATTTCACAACATCACAATTTTTTGCCTAAAAGGTATGCTTTATTATCTATAAATGACATTGGTTTAATATACTTTCTTCTTTAATAAAATACATACATCACATTGTAGAAATATTTTTAATGTGTGTATGTTTGTAGGTTACGAAAGGTTGTTTTTTATTCCCAGAATACACATCTGGGTCTGGGTTGAAGGAAGGACTGTTTTGACAGATGATGGTCTCTTGCTCTGAATGTGGGATGTTGATGCAGGTGTGTGTGTGTGTGTGTGTGTGTGTCAGTGGGTGAATGGCATGTTTACAAGTGATGAAATTCCTATTTCTTTGCGTTATTGAGTTTACATGTGCATTCACATACAACATTCTTATACAAATACAATTTTATATCTAATGCCTTATTATATGAATTATTTACTTGTCTTGATGTTATCTGTCTTAATGCAAAGTATGTGTGCTTTCATTGACAATTTTGTATATGGCAAGCATCACTGTGGCTTATAATTAGGAAAAAAGATTCTCTGGAAATTCTCAAAAAAATGTCCAAACTGTGTACCTCTGTTGATCTTTTAGACACTTTTAGATGTAGCGCTACTGCTATTGGATCTATTACATCATTTAGGATGTTAAAACTAATTTTGTCATTACATTTTGTATAGGACTGTTTACCTTTGTTTAATATGATTATTACTTTTATGTTAGATGTTTATTTACTATCGAATCCATTTTGCTGTGTTATTTTTTTTCATTAATATTCTGGTTGTTGACGTATTGGTATGCGTTTAGTGTTTGTTTTGCCGTTATGTTTATTTATGATGCATCTTGGGACACCCTCGAAAACTAGATGATTCTTCTCAAGAGGTTAATAAATACTTGTAGAGGTTGCAAAAGCTGTGAGCAAGGTGAATATAAACATCTCCCAAGGGAATGGGAAACATTTTATTTAGGCCCTTTACTGATAAATGTATTCTCTCTCCTCATCTCTCACTGTTATGAATTTTCTCTGTATGTTTTGTTGTAAGGTGGTGGGTGGACGGACCCAGAGCTGGCTGACTTTGAGCTGCTGGTGATTATGAGTGCTACGGTGGAGCCCACCTCGGCCACCTGCCAGGTTCGCACATCCTACCTGCCCGACGAGATCCTGTGGGGCTATGAGTTTCCGCCCGTCGTCTCCCTCTCTCCCTCTGGAAAGTATGTAGCTGATTTTGCATTCTTTGACAAGGTTGCCAAGACCAAGACCCCGCCCCTCTTCAAACAAGCACCACCTCAAAACACCCAGTCACCGCATCAACAAGGCAGTGGAGGTGGAGACCAAGCGGTGGATACAGAGAAGATGAGATTGGAGGAGAGTTACCGGAAGGACAAGGGGCGTGTACGAGACCAGCTTAATGTGCGCATTAGTAATGTATAGAGAAAATAAAGCACAGACGAGTGAGAGAGGCATTAGGATGTGTGCTGAAGAAGGGGTCTGATGGAGATAAACTCCCTGAGTATGTTTGATTCAGCGTTAGCCAACTTTTTCAATGCCACTGAGTTACCCGTTTTGCCAGGCAGCATGCCAGCAGAGTTAACTAATGTTGAAATACACTGACATCCGAGCCTGAAAAAACACTGGGAACAAGAAAAAAGGGAGGCTATGTTCGGTATGGTATACTACTTTTAGTATTTCTAAAAATATATCCTAATTGAAAGAACTCGGATGGAAGTACGACACAACCGTCACAAGAACTGTTGGTCACCTCGCCTGACCCAGAAATTATACATTTTAGTTTTCTAAATGAATGAATTAATATTTTAGCACATTATATTTATATCTACAAAAATAATATTAGACATTAGAATATACACCTTCATTTTTGTGAATTATGTATAAACTTTTGACTTGTAATGTATATTTAAAAATTCTAGGCAGTATACAAAATATAATGCACAGTATGCAGAAAACCGCTAGTATTCCATTCCGAACATAGTCAGAGATAGTGATTACTGTAAACTACTAAACCACTGGACCATGTGGAATAAAATGATGATTTATTATATTTCCTCTGCTTCACACCTGACAATACTGATTCCACACACACGAAACACACATAAACGCGCCCGTGAGATGGACTTGTCAATGGAAAGGATCGTTTCACCACCTTGTGGATAAGAAAAGCAGTGCCACATATTTGAGACACCCGAGGATGAACATATATCATAAACATTCTGATGGAAAATAGCTGACTTTAAAAACTCTTGGGTAATATATTTTTGCAGAAGGATTGTGGATTACAATGGACAGAAGGGTCAAACGACAGACTGAAAAATCATAATATTAAAACCACTGTACTGTAGTTACTGATAGGGCAAAGGTATGAAAACTGGAGTACATAACTTGTTTCATTGAGGAACTCACTGAAATCTGTCTTTGTGATTTTATCTATATTTGTGTCTAACAGTGCCAGTATAGAACTATTTTGGGTAAAAGTCTATTTTTTCCCCATAGTTTATCTTTTGTCACTTGAATAAACATTGATGTTTGTTAACAATACTAAAAGCACTTTAACCCAATGAGGAGGGTTTATTTTTTATATTTTGTTTGGGTCCACATTAACTGTACATGCTCTGTTTTTTATAAAGACATTTCAAAAGAAGAGTGAAAGAATGTATTTTGAATAATTGTAATTGATATATTCAATGTGCCTGTAACGTAAATAATAATAATAATAATAATAATAATAATTTCACATGTGCAAAGAAACATTTGGTCACTTGTGAAACATAGTTTTGGATTTTCATGTTAATCCCACGTGAAACCCACATGATCATGTAAAAAAACAAGAAATCCATATGATTTTTTCTGTAAGGGAAGAAAGAACAGATGGTAATTATCTTTCCTGCTTTGAATGTGTCACCAAGTAATGAAGAGCTTCTCCATTATCAGTGATGTGTAAAATTCTGATTATTTTATACATGATTGAGCAGTGCTGACAAATATTTTTTTGTCATTCATTTTGTCAGCCTCTTACAGAAATGCCACATGCATTTTTACTTGTTGAAAACGTGAATTATGTGTGGCTTTTCTGTAAACAGAAAGATTGCTTTTGTCTGTTGTTAAAATGGCTTGAAGATTTTATTTTTGTCTAACGCTGTGGCTGTAAGGAAAGTGTTTAGTCAGGATGCACTTTCAACAACTGGATTCTATCACTTTAACTGCTAATGTTCTACATTGACTGTTTTTAATAAATGAGAATTTTTGAAGAAGTTACAGGGGCTGTATGTGTATTTAATGACAAAGAAATCCATGTTGAAACACCTGGTGTGATTACGAGGTAATCTTGCTACATTCATTATCAATATTATGTATTATTTTTATGTTGGTGTCAATACAAAGATTATACGCTTTATGAAATGGATGAAGTGATGTGATTAACATACAACCCAACCGACACTTCTATAAACAGTAATAAGCTAATGTGATTAAATCTGACATCTATACTAAGCCATTTATAAATGTTTTTTGAAAATGATTCAATCTCACATTTTAAAGAGAAATTTAAGAGGTTATTAATACTATTGACCCTGAGATTCAATAAAACACTTTTTTTTGCTATTTTAGCATACGTCAAGAATGATAACAGACAGTGGCATATTAATCAGTACCAGTTTTTGTTTCCATATGACATCACTATGATTCATAGAAACTCAAAGGAAATCTCTTGATTGATTTTAAGTCTGAGGAAGACTCAGTCTGTGAACAGAAACAGCTACCTTCCATACTGTAAAACTACAAGTAACAATGTTTTTCAATAGCTTGACACTACTGTAACTGCTTTTAAAAAAGTGTAACTTCTCCAGTAGCGAACTGCTTTTTTTAGCAAGTTTTGTTTTAATGAACTTGCAGCATATTTAAGCAGGTCTTTCCTCTTGTTTTGTAATGACAGATCACAAATTAAAATAATTTAGTACCAACATTTATGTGCCTTATTTATTTGAGAGATTGTCTAATGGTTATGTAAAGCTAAGAAGCTTCTGCACAAATTTCAATAATACATTTTAAGTTTTGTTTTTTGTGAATAAAATGTGGTACAAACGTTTCTTGGCAGTAAAGCCATAGAAGGACCAAAAACGGTTCTTCTACAGTATTCTTTAGCACTTTTACTGTAAGATGTAAGTTGTTGCAATATGCACTTTAACTTTGATATACAGTCTCAGTTTAATTATTTAGTTAGAGCACTCAGTAAATACTTGGATAGTTTACAAAATATAAATATTGTACAGCATTACTTTGTTTTGTTCACACTGATAATACTTTTTCTGTGGTTACTGTATTTTGTCTTGCCATTGGTTTGGTGTTCTGCTTTGTATGCTGGTTTTCTTTTGCAAAAACCTAAAGCCTTTCATTTTTTCTTTCAGTTTTTTCCTGTAACCCCCCCACACACTTGTTGTGCAGGTGTACAACAGGAAATCTGGTGTCAAACCATTAATGCCTCACTCTTTTGTTCATGATTATTGTAAATGAGGGAGTAGGGGGCCACAGCTTGTTGCATAAAATCTCGATCTCTCTTGCTCTTTCTTTTTCTCTCACAAAACATAGAGTAGGTCTAGACACCCCATCACAACATGTATGAAGTACTTAAGAAAGAATACTTTTAGGAAATACGACATTTTGCTAAGTCTGTGACTTCTAAATTTGAATAGAAGTCTCTTTTTACCTGATATGACCAGTTTAAACTCAAAAGATTATTATTTGACTTGTTTGCTTGGTTTGTGTCTTTTATAGCCCAAATGTCATCAAACTGACTGTGTGGAAATAGTAAATCAGGAGCAACAGCGCCCTCCAGAGGACAGAACTTGAATTGAAACAAATGCAGAACTACCAATAGACTACCAATCCCAGGCCTTGCTGAAAAGCTATTTTTGATACATGATTGACATTAATATATTAAACAAATGCAACTTATGTATAGTGCGTTAAACAAAAGCAGTTTTCATCATTTCTGCTTCTATTAGCGGATAGGAAAAAAGACATAGCGCACAGAATATGTGAGATTAAATGATTTTAGTAAACTGATGGGCCATCACATGTGGCTGTTACTATTGCTTCCTGCAGAGGGCAGAGTTTATATATATATATATATATATATATATATATATATATATATATATATATATATATATATATATATATATATATATATAAATGATATAACTTATGTAAAAAAATATGTAATATTCAGAAATATACATTTGTTGAGATTTTCCCTTTGTCAACATTAGTGACACTGTTAAACAAAGGCAAAACACATTACACAACTTTTAAGGACAAAGGAATAATACATTTTTTGTTTGTTGAATTTCATTTCACATTGGCCACGTTTTAAACATGAAGGCCGCCATCTTGGCTCTAGCTCATTTTACGCTGGACGCCATTTTGGCTCTTCATGTCATTTTAATTTAGGCTAACACATTTCCTCTAAAGCAGCGAATATACCTATAATCTTCCTAAACACACTTAAGTCGGTTATTTCGTAAGATATATCCTTTTAAACATATTTTTGTCATATTCAGTTCTCTTATATGCATGAATAGAACCAACGCAACTTTAACAAACACAAATTAATTAGCCTAAATGTCACTTTATCAGGAAACAACATCATTTACGCTTTTGAGACACTTTCAGGACTATAATGATAAGCTTTTACTCATAGACTATTTGCTTACCTATAGAAACTGTGAGATTTAACCGGTGCAAACTCCTGCTGTTTTTATACTCCTGCCCCAGGTAAGCAGCATCTCGTCTGATATATCGCTATGCGGCGGCGCCCTCTACAGGAAGCACTAGTAACAGCAGTTTCATCCACAACACATTTTTCAAAGTACCAATGTTTACAATATAAGTAAAATATGTTATTTTTAACATCGTAAGAAAACAAAACAACAACAATAAAAAATTGCCCCAATTATACCTTTTTAAAGTCTTCTTATTTTATTTAAACAGTTTACCTAATTAAAACTGTTCTACATTCTTTAATTAATCCAAACAAGAACGATGACAGACACAGCATTAATTGACACATTTAGACAATGGCAAACACAGCTGATTAGCAGAACTAGGGTATTTCAGTAAGACAGTAAAGTAAGTTTTTTAGATAAATCTTGCTCACATTTTATTATTATTTTTTCTCATTTTAGGTAAATCTTGCTCATATTTTATTAATTAGTTTTCCTTGTTTTAGGTAAATCGTACTCATGTTTTATTAGTTCGTTCCCTTGTTTTATTTGATCACACAATTTAATCATGCTTTAACTAATAAAAGATGTACGTAGCTGCTGTTATGGACAGAGAAACTTTTTAATTCTTAATTCGTGGCCACAATATAAATATATTTTTTTCTCATGTACGTCCATGGCTCCGTAGGGTTCAGTCTTAATTTTAAATTGAATGTTAATTTTTTATTTGTTTGTGTTTCATGTATATTCTACATTGTGTCTTTCTGTAAAGCTGCTTTGCAACAGTGTAAACTGTAAAGCGCTACATAAATAAAGTTGAATTGAATAAAATTTATTTGAATGGATTTTTGACTTGCTGCTGAATTGTGTTAACACACATAGAAAAACACACAAGGAAAGCAAAGAGTTTGATAGTTTTTTTTTTTAGTTCAGTTGCCTTTACACTTATTTAGCTGTTAATGTATTCATTGAATGGGTCACTTATCAATCCTTATCAATCATGCCAGGTTTTGGCAGGAGCCGCCACTGACCAAAACACAACACACAGGTCTTTTGAACCCTTAATCTAAAACACTCAATAGGAAATATACAAATATATTATTAGTCATACTTACAGGTTGTGTTTCAGAGTTATAACTACTTTGCAACTTGTAATGAACCAAAGTGCAAACAGCATGCTGATGCAGGCAGCGAGTGAGATCTGATAACATCAGATAAATACACAAGCATATGTGTTAGAAACACATTAGTGTTGTGGTAATAATCTGTGATGATAGTTGTTTGCATTAGGCGCACAAATTAGAGTTCAGATCCCTAAAAAGAATTAAAACGACATGGATGTGATGGTTTGGGGGTCTGTGATATGAATAAACACATAATATGCTTAAAAAGATTGAGAACTTGGCACATACACATCAACTGGCACATACAGTGTCAATCATTGAAGTGGAAGGTTACACTGAAGGCAACTAAAGTTTCTTAAAATGGAAACACACATATGTTAGACTGTTATAGTCAGAGGGTTAAAAACAGGGTAAATTATTTTGGGATTTTAAAAAATTTTGAGCATACAAGTAATATTATAATCACATCTTAAAATAAAATAAGAAAATATGCCATGACCCATTTAGGCAGTGTTGTTTTCTCCTTATGCTTCGACTTAAAGGGCACACTCTAGTTTCACACTCTTTTAAACACACATGCATGCAAAGACAAAAGCAAGAAAGTGAAGCCGCATAGGCCCGCACAAAGAATAAAGAGGAAATTCATGTGTGAACGTTTTTTTCTGATCTGATAGGGTTTAGAGGAAAAACCCCATGCAGAAGCTTGACATGACCTTTGCTTTGTGCATCATCATGATTAAACAAAAAATAATACTTGGTAAAGTGTTTGGATCACAAGGGTTTTCTCTTCATAAATTTAAACAAAAGGTGTATTTAAAGTTGAGAGAAGTGAGATTTCACAATAGGCATTGTAGAACTCTCTGACTAATACTTGCAACATTTCCAGCAGATCTAAAACCTCTGTCTTAGTGATTTTCACTTCCTTACAGCGTTAAAATGGGTCATTTTCATTTTGAAATCCATTATACTTTCACAAAAGATGTTTTAATGCATTGCGTGTAAATTAGAAATTTAACTTGAAAAACTTGACCTCTTAATAAAATGTCATTTTTCTCTGGTATGCATTGTGTGGTAAAGTGCATGGGTCTGGATAGGTCTTGTGGTGATGAAACTGAAACAGGTCTCATAACATATGCAAACAAATGACACTGTCATTTTCTTTTAAATGACTTTAAATGAACAGGAACTGGGCTTGTCACAGAACCTTAACAAAGAGATTCATTTTTAGAAAGGAAAGTGCCTTAAACTTTCTCTGTTACTGTTCTGCTGGAATTGCAGTTCATTTGTGCTCCCTGATGAGGTGACATTATAAAAGCTATATAACATCAACATCAATTATTCTTTTATTATTGTAATGGTATAAGTGAACCCATTTAAATATAATTAATTACCAATGCTTTATAAAACAATTGCGTTCATCCACTAGACCCTTAGTGGGAGGTGCAGACACAACTATAGAACTAAGAAAGCCCCTAAACCACATGAACAACATTGATGCGCTATTTGAAGGTCTCGTCACCTCGTCAGGCGAAACAAAATATTTACAGACCAGGACAACAGAGCAATCAAGTGTGAGGAAGTAGGTTAATCTTCTGTCTCATTTGTTACAGCTTCTAAACATGAAGAACGTTCAAGACTTCTGCTGCTCCATTATTGGGGTTCTCTTGTTTTTACTTCTTCAGGGTAAGTACGTTAAGGAATACCTTTGTTTTAATGGATGAAGTGGCTTAGCTTTTTGTAATCAACATGGAAAACATTTACTGGTTTCTTGGTTCCACTGGGAATTGTACAACTTTTATTGTACATATGAAGTTTGTTACTTTCATAAAGCTTAGTCATTTTTGTTCACCATTTTTTCTCATGCATGTTGTGTGTATTAGTTTCATCTATGCTAAAACGCAGTTCAGCTCAGGAAACCTCAAGCCTTATCTTCAGAGTACGTGGCCAATGCGCCAAGAGAATGCACCAGTAACCAGTAACAGAACATTAACTTAAAACTATTTAATTTACTCAGAAGTTGTAAATATGAATATAGAATAAGTCTGTTAAAAGAGATTAGAAGTGGTGGTGAACTACAACAGCAGAACTGTCATCATCAGTCCACAAACATATCATTATAGTGCAAATAGGTACTAAATGAATATGTTACTTTTTAAATGCAACTTCCACAAATAAGGTTAAACACTTTTATTACAATATAAAATTGATTTTGGTAAGTACCAATATTAGACATGAGTCACATCTTCCACTAATAACCCTCATATGACTTCTCTTTCATATGTATTATTGTAAAAATGTCATCACTGCTTTTTTTACAGGAAAGGAGGTAATGAAGGCACAGTTTTTTAGTTTGTTAGTTTGTTAGTTTTCTGAAATGCAAAAACACTAACCCTGAATCAAATGCTCAGTGGCATACACCTATTTGTCAAATAAATCGCTCAAGTATTAAAAACATAAGTCAAGTCAGAATGCAGAGGTGGTGCAGGTGTGTATAATATTTATATCAAATATGAATAAAAACATATAGGTAAGGATGAAGGATAGGTAAAGGATAAAAAGTATAGGTGTAAGAGGTGGTTGATGAGGAGAAAGTGGACAAGGAAGAGCAAAACCTTACAGGCAATAGAATTAGCTTGTGGTAACATACCGTTGAGGTCATCATTTTATATGCCTTGCAGAGCTGCAAAATTACAAAAAGTAATAATTATAACAATTGCAGTTTGTTTATTTTAATTTTGATTGACTAAGCTATTTCACATTTTCAGGTGTTTACATATAGTCCACAACCCACAATAAAAAATATATATACATAGGAGAAACAAAATGACTGATTGAGGCACAAGTGAACACATGCTTATAGTGATGTAAGAAATGCCATATTGACATATATAAATATATGTGTGGTCTGAAAGCATTGTTTAATTTCGCCAAAAGAGTTGAAAGTTGAAGAAGGGGAAGGATTCAAGAAATGTGTTTTGGCATAAATATTGGTTTGGAATTGAACGTTATACAAAAGTATAATAATATTATAATTTTAGTTTGGAGGAAAGATTCACAAAAATGATTATTAATCAAACCTGATTAATGTTTAATAAACAGGCAAAATTGCTAGTGAAGAAAACACATTTGTTACATGTAATTGTCATTATAAAAATGTAGGCTATGTGCCTAAAATAGTTTACTCTTTATTGTAGAGTCACATGCTGAAGAAAAGGCAGAGATTGTGCATAAAGCTGTCGGGAGCTCCCTGGATCTAACTCCGGATTATCCAAAAACAAGTCTTACTCAAGTAGAATGGAAATTTAACCAGAAAGCCTTTGCTGAGTATGATAATGTAACACTTCAACACTACAATCCTGACTTGTTTGACGGAAGGTTGCGGAAACACCTGAATAATATTAGTGTTACACTTGAAAACCTTCAGCTACAGGATTCTGGAAACTTCTCTATTGTGCAATCAGGACACGCTAAACAATATCCAACAAAAACCATTGTGCTACATGTGTACGGTAAGATTTATTCGCTTGACCTTTACCCTTTCAGTATCGTTAAAATACGGATCAGCAAATATTAAAATAATGCATAAACATTGTGGAATTAAAAACAAATGAAACGACATAAAACAAGGTAATAGTAATATAATATGAATGTCTTTAATTTTTTGTTTATTTTCTCATACAGATGTCATCAAAGATGTGAAGATTAATCAAAATGTAACCTGGCTGCAGTCAAAACGCATGTGCACATTTCATCTTGTGTGTGTGGTGTCTGGTCATCCGAGTCCCTCCTACAGCTGGAGTGGCTATCAGGTGGGAAATGGACCACAGCTGTATTTCAATCTCACACCAGAAGCGAGTGCCACACTAAACTGCACAGCCAACAACAGTGTCAGCGTCAATTATACTACAGAGACTGTGCTGTGCAAAGAGGAACATGGTTCAGGTATGTCATTTTCATACAGATTTGTTTTTGCATATGGTGATGTTAAGTGAAAACATAAAATTCTTAAATTCTCTAATAGATAAATAATGTAATTGATTTGAAATTACAGTAAGTTTGAATTTTGGTTAACAATAATTTGGCTTAATTATACATTGCAGGTATTTTTTGGTTGCTCATTGTAGTAGGGGCTGGAATTGTGGGTTTTGCCATAGTTATTGGAATTGTAGGAGGGTGCTACAGATGGATAACTCGAGAAGGTGTGTTGGAAAAGTTTGAACATAATATTAAACATTTTATTCTTAATCCTCATAATACATCAGTCTTAATATTAAAGCTTTTGGTCTGATGCATTATAGAGATTCACCACAAAATGAAAACCTTTTACTCACCATTGTGGCATTCCAAACATGCCTTTCTTTTTTCCATTAAATGCTTTGATCTTTTATATGCAATTACAATAACGGTGGACTGGAGTTTTCAAAACTCCAAAAAGGATCCAAAAGCATCATAAAAGTAGTCCAAATACTGTATTGAAATCAATTTAAACAATAAAATAAACAATAAAAAGTTATGCAGTTTTAAAACAATAAATGATGGCAGATGTTTTTTAAATACAGATATTTAAATATCACCGATATTTTTTAATTCTTTCAGGAAAGGGGGAGAGTAAGGATGCAATGACAGTGTATGAAGATGTAAAAACTGAGTCTGTTACAAAGGTGAGTGGGTCTTTTCTGTCAGCTATCCAACGTACAACATTTAAGTATAGTATACTGTGTAAAGGTACTGTGCAGGTAATAGACTGAATTATTTTTAGGATGATATAATATTTATATCGTAAGTATACATTTTCAAACATTCTTTCCCACTAACTTTAATAAGAGATCTGATCTCATCATCAGCGAGTATGGGATTATATGAATAAGCTGATAAAAAAACTGATTCATAAGAACCCTAACCCTATTGTGGCAACATTATTAACCTATTAACTGTGAAAAGTTTTAGGCTGTTTTTTTTCACCTGATAACAGTCACTACACATTTTGATCATACACATGTAATTGCACTACAGTTTTTAAAAATTTATTTATTTTTATTATTTTTTTAAATGTTTTTTTTTAAGTTTGAGGTATTTTCAAAAATATTTGTTAAAATTAACATTTTTCGTAGTTTTTTCATTTATGTTCATTCTTATAAAAGTTTGTCAAATATTTATTCTCGCGTCTTATACCTTTCCATCAATATATAGTTTGTCATGATTAGAATTCAACTATGAAATATTAAAGTGAATAGGTAAATAACATGGGTGTTCCAGTTTACAGGCTAAATAATTGATAGACTAATTCAACTAATTGATACACGTGACCACTTGCACACAAGGTAGCTTTGAAGCTAGGTTGTTCCAAGAAAAGATAACAGATAAAGACAATATGCCAGGGCTATGAATATGACCGCTCTAGTGACAGAAGTTCCACCTTCCAGTAAAACGAACCAATCATCAATTAATAAAGACTGATGATTCACTTTGGTTCCAGTAGAAGATGTTGCCACAGTTCTTATTTAGAATGTTTTCATGTAATCCCAGACTTTGCAACAGACTTTATTTTGAAGACATCTTATAAGGACGCTTACTAGATCTAGTTTGCTTTACAGAAGCGGTCAGAGAGTGTCATAAATGGAATGTCCATTTATGAAACGGTGGATGATATGAAAGTCACATCAAATGTGGTAGGTATAACACTGTGCTATAACACTGATACCACAGGGATTTTTTCAGTAAATGCACACCTATTTCCAGGTCGACAACATTACAGTTTCATATCACTTTGTCAAGTTCTACTGAAATAACAGAATAATGTGTACTGTAGCCCAGAGTCCATCACAGCATGAATTCTGCTAAACAGCCTGCATGCTTGATCTGCTGCAAATAAATGAATATAGAATAGAGATAAATATAAAGTTGAGATATAAATGACCATGCATCTTGTCTCACACCAGCACCACATTTTTTTAAAGGCTGTGACTTCCTTTAAAGAATGCATTTACAACAAAACGTACCGATAGCTAGATTTGTCACAGACTTAATTTTAGTTACAATGATGTTGAAAAGTGTTTCTTGAAATCTCCTCCTGTTTCCCCTACAGCTTCAAACCGTTTATGACAAAATTAACTATCAGCGTCATCCGGTGGTCACGCCCAGCACTTCCTCTCCCTACCAGGATGTTTTGTGAGTTAGACTGATGCAGACTGTTGATGCAGCATAAACACGGTTTATGTTGGCATAAATTATGCTTCACTTTAAATTCCCATCTCTAGATCTGAGATACGTGTTCTAGATCTCTAGATATGTGTTTTGGTTGTAACTTGTTGGCTTTTTAACTCTGTGAGTGAGCCGTTGCATTAAATGTATTTTGCATTAAAAATACGGTGCAGAACCGTAAGACCAAAAGTTGCCTTGCACTATAAAGATAGTCAATCAATCAACCAGCCCTAGAGCAGTTTAGCAATGACTGAATTTTCGATTTTTGTAATTAATGGGTAATGTGTAATTGTTTGATTGTTTTAGTCTGGAAGAAATTTTATAAAATCCATTACTTTTTGCTGTTTAACATGTTGCTGAATGCTGGTGAAAGGCAAGATTTTTATACAAAATTCTTACAATTAAAAATTACAAAGTTACAATTACATCCTTGTTTATTTCCTCATATATACAGTATATTGCTGTTAAATGTACACTAATTAGTTATTTGAGGCAGCTAATAAGCAAATTCACTTTGTTATGTCTGTGCCTCAGTTTAAATTTTTCTTGGACTAACATAAAATTCTCATTACCAAGTCTTCACAATTGTCTATGGTGCTTTCTGTACAACTAGTTGCAGGTTCTGCTGAACCTACTGTATGTTTGATTTTCATTAAACTATTGTTGTATATACGTTTCAGACCACTATAATGCTCAGTAGACTGTTTTATAATAGGTCACAGTTCTTTTGTATCGACTCTTTTGTTGGCATCTTCATATTGATGGCACAACAATTAGGTAATTTCCCACAATGAATAAACTAGGTTTTTATCTTTTATCTGTGAGGCCTGCGTTATGTTTGTCATTAATTCCTACACCACTGTGTATTTGCTTGCCTAATTTAAGCCATGGAAAGAGTCATACATGTGTTTGTATCCACTATAGGTTAGATCATACATTTATTTATCATTTATAAAAAGCAAACATAGGTTCACAACACAACGGAAATGCTCCCGACCACTAGGGGGCATTAGCCCCGCAGAATTTGACAAATAATACAACAGTCATTACATGTCAATTCACTGTTATGTTTGTCATTTAAGATGTCTATAATAAACTAGCCTCAGAGTTTTTTTATTTAACATAATACATGAAAATGGGAATACAGATTTAAAAACATTGCATGTCAAAAATTATGTTTGACAAGAATGCCCCGATGCCTAATAAGCGGTCCTGCCTAATAAGCAGTCCTGCAATAATGCCACAAAATATTTTCCATTACGACACTGCCCCCTTGTGGTCGGAAGCATTTCCGTTGTGTTGTGGCCTTATTTCTGTGTGTTGTGCTTTAACTTACAGGAAATCCTTGCCTGCAGACATTCATTACCTCTCTCACCTTCGACGAACATACAGTCTCCTGCTACAGCCAAATAATTCAAATTTCCTCCTGCATTTAGGTTACTTGGCTGACATCTGCGACTACAGTCCTCAGCATTGCTTTTTTTAATGCTTCTTCAAAATAGCTTAAACAACACATCTTGAAACTCCACTATGCTTTAAAAACTTTGCCTGGGAGAGAACTTGCTGATGTAGTATAACTATTGTGTATCATGCTGTGCTCAGCCTTGCCACGGTGTATAACCTCTGACATGAAGCTGTCGCCTATTTGGAGAGTTTGGCTCTTCCTCATTTAATTTTAAGCCTCCTACACAGCTGTTTCTTTTAATGACTGTGTTTTCGTCTACATTGATCTAAATGAAAGCTCATTAGCACCTGCTTGAAATAACTGGTTAGTGTTCTTAGTGTGCAAGTGTAGGAATTGCTGGTTTAAATCTGGTAGAACTGTAATTACACCCAATATGAATTTACTTTAAATTAGCATTTTGTAAATTGATCAAAATAAACAATTAAAATATATATTTTTGAAGGAATTCTTACGTTACAGCATTTTCCCATACGTGCCGATGTACAATACCAGTCAAAAGTTTAGACAGAATTGACAAAAATGTTTCTCATGATCTAGTCACTGAAGGTGTGTTTTTCATTGTTTAAAATCACTTCTGTAGACTAAAATATAATTGTTTAATTATTTAAAAAATATTTTTGAAATGGATTACTTGGAACAAATAATGAATAAAAAGCAGCCAATAAGAGTCCAGCATAGATAGAAATTCCTTCAGTGTCTTTTAAAAAGCTTCCCAGGTCGAGACCTCAAGAAGCTGGATGATAAAATGTCAAGAGTATAATTTTACAAAATACTACTAAATATGCTAAAATATAACATAGTGTTTTATAGTCTTTTAGTCACAACATGTTATTTCATGGTTTTGATGAGTTTACTACTATTCTAAAATGTGGGAAAAAATCTAAACAACAGTAAATAAGTGTTTCCAAACTTTTGACTAGTACTGTATATATTGCATTACAATTGTACATGTGTATACAGGAAATATGCTCTGTTTGTGAAGTGTTTTATTTTTGTGATCTGTGACATGAAATACTACCGTATTTTATTACCGCTATTCGAATCTGGTTTTCACAGAATTTTCCACTTCCTATTTACAATAACAAGGAACATGCACATACTGACGTACAGTAGACCTACATACTAATATGTACTTTTTAGATGCAAATGTCTGGGGTACAAATTTTGAGCATTTATTCTGACAGTGCATACTGAAAAGCACTGTGCATTATCTGGTAATATTGATCATATTTTTTTCCCAACTAGGTTGATCTGAAAAATCAAGTAATTTCAAAAACAAAGTTATTATTTACTGTACCAATCATGACTACTTATTTATTGTATATTTCCCAAGATTTGTGTCAGGATAAATATTGCATAAATAATGTACTAAAAAACAGCCATGGTTGATTGATTCAAATAATTATTTAAAGATCATTAGCGCCGTTGAAACTGTGTGCATTATATTTAGCAATATGATGTTATCATGTAAACACAGTCTGAAAGAAACAGAGAGGACCATCATTGCAGAGAGATTTCAACTTTCCTAGAAAACACAAATCATAATTCATTAAAACAGTATTTGATGGACAAGCATCCATCAGACCAAATTTGTAAAAAGTGATTGCAGAATATTATTTTTTTACCTTTACAAGCATACAGTAAACCAAAAACGACAGCTGTAAACAAAATACTCAAGATAACCATCAAAGCACAACTGCAGGAATTGCAGACTTCTTGCACCTTGATCTCCTCTAAAAAAAAAAACAAGAAAAAAATTGCACATCTCACGCTAAAGCACAAATGTACTGCCTGTCATAGCTGTAAGATTACTCTATTTGGTTATTACAGGCAGCAAATGTATTTGTATATAAATGATCATTCTGCTGATTACTGAAGAGACACACCTGTACATCCCACTGTTATCTGCTTCGTCTCGTTCTGTTGACCATTGGAGGCAATGCAGTCAAAGGTTGCATTTCTGTTGCCACCGAATGACATCCAAAGAATATTGTCTGTGACGTTTGTGTTTCCTGAAATATAGGATCCATCAAACCCATCCGAAGGTGTCCAAGACAACTGGACGTTGTTATCTGATTGATCACACCTAAGTACGATATGACAGAGCCCATCCTTGAGGGAATGAAACATTTGGTGGATATGTGGCTTTTTGAGTCGTTCTGCAAACAAAACAAGCCATATTTGGGGATTCATGATTACATACGACTAGTCAACATGAAATATAGAGCAACCTTTTTCTATAATGTATTTCTATAATGTATTTTCAAGTTAATGAGGAATATATTTTTTGTAATTGATTGGCAAGAAACCAATCCTAAGTGTTAGTTTGAAGTAAATACAATGATCCTCTTAAAATAATTAGACTGTTAGTTTATGTTTAACAGCCTGTGAAATGGTTAAAAAGGAAAATGGTTTCAGAGGTCAAGCATGTTACAAGTTAAAAGTATTTGTATACAAGTTTATAGCAAATAACGTCTATCTGGCTTTAAAAAACTTGCTAAAAATTAGTAAAAGCAGATAGTTGTATTAGATATTTTGATTTCAAGAAAATTGATTACATTTTCACCTTGCACAGTTAGTTGAACCATGCCATCTTTCCGGGTGTTATTTGAGTTTACCAGGGTCACAGTGTATATCATGCTGTCGTCCATTATGAGATTTTTGATCGTTAAATCTCCCGTTTTGCTGTTGAGCTCAAGTCGCCCCCTGTATCTCCAAAACCTGTCTGTCAATACCTCACGATCCCTCAGAGACGCAATATATGTTGTGTTTTCATAGACAGACCATTGAACTCTGGTGAGGATCCATGTTTTGTCTGCCCCAGATTTTAAGATAACGGATTGGCCGACATAACCAGTGGTAGAATCATCTACACCACAAACTGACAAAATACACATGAGGTCAGTTATAACCACCGTTACCATATGCGTGCACCCAGAATGTGAAAGAAAACAACTTTAGAGAAAAGGGAAATGACAAGCTTACATTATAATAAAATAGAATATGATTTCATTATTTAATAACTTAACGCTCTTTTGAGAAATCAAATGAAAAATGTTATTTCTTTACAAATCTTGCGAAAACAATGTCGTTTCTTTTAATTAAAATATACCTTACTACTACTATTTACAACTACGATTTCATTTTACATTAGGCCTACATTACAAGACAACCAACCAATAACCATTACAAGATACAATATCTTATTTTGACCAATTTACACTGAAAACCCATGTGGAGTAAAATGTAAAATATAGCAAACTCTGCTTTGATCAAAGTACAAAAACCAACTTACCTTGTTGAATACACACAGTGTAGAATATCACAGCTATTGTTCTTATAGTCATTGCTTGTTGGCTTTTCAAGATAAATGAATTGTCTTTATTTTAACGTTGACCAAGTTTTTGGCACATCATTCTACAATACTTGACTTGAGGAAATAAGAAGTGATGGCAGCGTGTTTCCTACTCATTTATCTCGTGGCTAAATACGTTTTGTGCGTGTAGGGGAAATAACACGAGGAGTGTCACTTCTAGATAAACACTAAAATTACTAAAACTAAATATTCTGTTGATTAAATGCACTGTGGAAATTACAAACATACATGTAGAATAAACACTTTAAAGGATGCAAATAAGTACTTTTTTTTTAAATACAGACATATATACTACTTTCTAGCATAAAAGACTTGAAAACTCTTTAACTCGAGATCAACTTCCTCTTTCAAGCTTGTGACAATGAATGCGTCATACACTCCTACTCACTGTCTAAAACCTTAGGCACAGAGTTCCTTTAAACACAAACCTTACAAAGACTGAGCCAAAATTAAACAGTTGCCATACACAAACCTGATCTTTTGTTAAATAAGACACACTTCTCTTGTTATAAAGAAAAATAATTAAAAATCTTTAAAAAATTGAAGCGAATTTTTCTAGGTATTATGAAACATTTATATTTAGCACACTTTACTCCAAAGGAAAACGATCACACATTTTGCCTACAAAAGAAATTTTACAATTTTACTAATGTTAGACAATACCTGTTGAGGGAGTGTTTCTCTTTCATGTTCCTGTCAAGTATTCACAGAATACTTTTTCAATATTGTGAAGTGCAACTGACCAGACTGAATCTGGACAATCGTTTCACCAATAATGAACGGTTAAGAAGAAAAAGCGGAAGAGTGATTTTGTGCACTTCTGAAAAAGTACCACGAGGTGTCACACATTAAAACGAACACTCGGTTCTGGACTGTTATGTAAATTTGTTAAAAGTAGTGTTTACTGATGCATACCTGGGAGAAATACGGCATATATCCATAAAAAAACAGCCTTACCAGCAAACTAAAGCATGAGCCAGAACTGCCTTAAAATTGATTTATTTAAAAAATGCTGCAACATTTTGGTTTTTAAATGATCAATTGCTAAAAAGGTTTTCCACACAACAACCAAAAATCTACAAATCTCTTTACAAACCATTTTAGGGAAAACCATAGAAAGATTAGCTCGGTTGTCATACAAAATGATAAAAAAAGAAACGTTAAAAAAAATACAAGACTGCTTTGCCTACATGCATGCATCAGGTCTAGAAACACCAGTTTCGAAAACCTCAAAGCAACCTATGTAATTCCAGACTCTTTTGTATAAAATGAGAATTATTTATGTACAAAATGTAAAGTGAAAAAACTACAATGACCCCAAGAAGAAGAACCAGTTAACTACATGGGACTTTCAAGTTCCACAGCACATAAATTTGAGGCCGATTTAAACTTGTGTGCATAGTTACAGCTCAGGTGAAGGCAGAAATATTTTGGCACACATTCATAACATACACAGCTGTTTTTGCATTTTCTCTTACATTTGATTGGTCATATGTGACAGACTTACACTATATAACACACAATGAAAAAGTTACTGTTCCCACCTTTAAAAAAAAAAAAAGCCACACTGTAAGGACAATGTCTTTGCTGTTACACAACCACATTTCAACAGAAACAAAAATGAATGTCGTAAAAGGCCCCTTAATTCGTTAGAATAGACAAGTTCTGCAAACAAGATACAAAGTACATACAAAAGTCTTAAAATTACATTCCCAACAGATACAAAACTCTAGGCCAAGTAGAGTAACAAACATGCTTTTGTGACCTGGACCCCCAGTTTTACACAGTAATAAAACAGTAAAGCACTTAAGTGTTCTCCTACATCAGCTACAACCTCGATAGATACATTTACAGTGTTCGTATGACTTCTGAGTGACAACTTTGAGGGTTTAAAACATGATTTTGTTTGTAGAGTTGAGGCAGAAATATTACGGCACCCAGAAATTCCTAAAAATTGCTTCTAGTGTCTAGTAACCCCTCAGCACCAATAAGGTCAGACGTGATGATGTTGAATTTGATAGAGACAAACATGATTCACAGCAGATGTGCATTAGTGTTAGTCAGTCCAGAGACAGTTTCTAGATTAAAGGCAGTTCTTGTAGAGTTTAAAAAAATACAGAGTCATTTAAAGGATCTAAAAGTGATAATTAAAAGAAAAAGTGGTTCTCTCCCTCAGTCCTGCTATCTTTTTTCTGCCCTTAGTGTGGATCTGTCTGAGTCTCCTATTAGTGTTAGTCCTCTTGCTTTCATTCATTTTTTAAACAGAGGTTTCAGACTGAAGTCGCATCACAAACTTGTGGCTCTTGGGATCGATAAACTCCTCGCCCAGATTGAGGAATGGGAGAGCTGTCACCGTGACAACCAGAGCAAAATCAAGACGACGGAGGGAGAATACCAGTCCTTGACGCAATGCGGATGTCACGGGCTCCTCGCTAACCAGCGTCCACTGGCGCCCCCTACCGTTCTCTCGCTGATACTGCATAGTGGGCCCAGGGGTGAGGTAACGCTCAAGAAAAGCCTGACAATAAGACATTCAAATTAAAATTCAAACAATGAAAAACACTAATCCAACATGTATTTCATTCACTTTGTATTTGTATTAGGACTGTGGAAGATAACCGACTCAATCTTGCCCAGCATACTGAAAAAATGAATAGCATGATTGTATTATATTCCAAACATGGCCATTTGTCTTAGGTTTAGGTGTCTCAATTATTTACCTTTGGCGTCATGTTGTGGGTAATGCAGAACTGCAGGTGAGCAATAATGCTCTCCATGCTGTGGTAGGGCTGCTGTCGCGTGGTTCGCAGGTACTTCTGCATGGCTCGTGCCATGGGAGCAAAGATGGCCTGGGCTGCCTCCCGAGGGTCCATAACTTCACGGGGGTGCTTAGGCGATGATGCGACCTCATCCTCCTGAAGTCTTTTGATATGCGTGAATGCCTCCTCTACTGCCACCACCAGTCTGGGAGGACACACAGCTACTATTAGAAAATGTTCCCTGCAATGATCGAACAATATTTCGTAATGGTTAACGGACTCTGACCTGGCCTTGCGTTTTCGGACCCTGCGGTCCATCTCTGCCTCCTCGTAGTAGTATTCATTATGCGAGTTATCTCTTCGGCGGGCAGCAGCGGCAATCATCGCACGAGACTGTCCTGTCGAGTTATTGGTACTGTTCTCTGTAGAGAAAAAATGAACGGCACATTACAAACAATAGAGACATCACAAAGGCATTAAGCCTTTTAACAATGTCATTCACTAAACAAAGAGTTCAGAAAGACTAATGGTTAAAGAGAAGAGAGCAAGAAAAGAAAAACGCAGAAAAGGCAGAATGAATTTTGTACCTTCTCCCAGAGAGTACACTTTAAATCCAGACATCTTTTTGGACAGGATGGATTTGGGTAGATTAAGTAAAGCAGGGTTGTAAACAGGAAAATCAGTGTAGTAGTGATCCAGAACCCACACTGCTGCTCGTTGGATGCTGAGGAATAATAAAAAAAGTACACGTTTGTCAAACACATTTATCCAAAGAGACTTACAGTGCATACATTTTTTTATTCATATGGGTCTTTTTTTGAAGACTGAATCAATGACCTTTACATTACGAACGCAATGCTTTACCATTTGAGCTATTCAGTATGCACAAAACTATCATTTTAATCTTGAAATAAATCCAAATCACAAATAAATGCAACACATTCTCACCTAAGATGGCCAACATTGTAGAAGCGGCTGGCTCCATCAGTGGTGCGCACCACTTTTAGGCAGAATGCCGGCCTAAGGTGTCTCACTTCCAAGAGCACCAGAGCCAAATACTGAATAAACAGCAATGCATCCACCAACGAGACCGCATAACCAACAATGCCCCTGTAATCCCGCTCTCTCGGCTCCAGTACCCTCACGCCATAGAACAGCCAATAAGAGGCCACGAAGAGGAACACCAGTGCCATCAGGAGGCATCGGAAAACAAAAAACCGTGGGAGCGTGGCACGAGAGGGCCGGAAAAAGAGAGCCCATGAGGAGATGAGGAGGACGAGAAGTTTGAAGGCCAGAGAGACATAAAGGCCTTCACAGGGGGTCCCGCAGGCGTCCAGGGAGTCGCGCCACAGTAGCTGAGGCAGGAGGAGGAAGGCGAGAGGTGTAAGAAGGGCGAATAGGCCCAAAATGCCGCTCAGGATGGGCCCGGCAAAACGGCGACACTCCAAAGGTGAAGAGTCTTCGAGCTCTTTAGATGCCCGTGTAAGGTCCTCATTAGAGATGCTGTGCTCAGATGTACCAGTGACAACGGTGGTAGTCTCGCCCCAGTTATCATCCTGAGAGGAAACAAACAGACAGATTAGGGTCACCATGAGTCATCGTTGTAAAAAACATTAATATTTAGTGCTGAAATAGGTATAGTTACTTAATTGCACACATGTACCCACCCTGTCATCTCCGCGGGTAGATTCTGCATCTAGCAGTGGTTCTCCAGGTGCATGAATAGTGACTGATTTGTCTCCTCTGCTACTGCTGTCTCTGCTCTTGGAGCGATGCCTGTCTCTTCTGTCCCTAAATAACAAAAGAAAAAAAAAAAGATAGGTCAGGAAATATATGCACAAATGAAAGCTGTAAGCAGCATTGATCATGCTGTCGCACCTTTGCCATCACCACCTGGTGGCTCTGGGAAACAGTGAACGGGCCATAATCCAGTTTAATTATGTCTTTACTACATATTTGCCCCATTAGTGTAATGTTAATAGATGTGTACAGTTTGACTCAAGAATTAGGTTATTACCCTATTATTTACCTCTTGTTGTGTGGTGTCACATCCAAATAAATTTCCCACTATGTTATTTTTATTTGTGTTTTTTGACTGTCTGATATATTTGCATCAAGTTGGAAATCTGTCTAACTTGATAGAAGCAGTACACAAAAAGTAGTAAAACACATAATGCACATATAATCCATGTAAGCAGGAACATGTAATCCAATGTAATCCAAATTTATGACAAATCACGCTTGGCTCATATTTAGTAAATTACAAATTAAATTTTTCCCACTATGAGAAAATAATGCATCTTGTTTAGTTTTGTGCATCATGCAAGTAGTTCTTCAACTTTTTTTGAGATATCAACAATATCAACAAAAGAAAACTCTAGACAGAGTTTACAACAGTGTAATTATCTAAACAATTAAACGGTTTAAAAATGTCTGGGTTACTTTCTACATATAATTTTGCATAGGTGACACTATAATAATGATTCATTCAACAATGACTCATTATTCTTGTAATGAGAAGTCACATTATCCCTGGAACATCTGACACTGATTAACCCCAAAAACCCATCAACTTCCTGTTTTAGCATGCTGTGACATACAAATCAATTTCCTTGGTCAGGATAATGTCCATGCCAAAATATGTCAAAACTGGATGAACTTTGTGGTTACTACGATGACAAATGATGCAGACGTAGCATCACGCAAGGGAAAAGTTTTCACAGTCACTATAGAAACCCTAATTAAAGTCAGTTGTGAATTGTTAGTGTCTGTGTCAGACATAAGTAGATGCGCATGAGTAGTGGGTGAAATTTCTGACCATCCCAACAAAAAAAAAAAGATACATTAATCGAGAAGTTTTTAAGATCACACATGTTTGTGTGTACCTGTGCTTGCGAGAACTGCGTGAATGGGAAGACTTGTAGGAATAGCCAGAGTATTGGGACTCGTTGTCCATATCTGGGGCTGGCGGGCGGGGTTTGTGGACCCCAGCTCCACCCCTGGAGCGTTCTGTGGTTCCGCCCAGCTGAGATTTGCGCTCCGAGATGGATTTAGATGACAGGGTCAATGGCAGCTTCAGTAGTTCAACCTTACTCCTGAGAGAATCTATCTTGGAGGCTGAATGAATGGAGATGATGGATCTGCAAGAAAAACCAAAAGCAACAAGGGAAAGGACTAGATCAGTGATTTGCTTATTAACAGCGGCATCTTAAGATCTATCAAAAGTCTATATATAGTGAATTAAGGTAAACTGGGCTTCTTGTTCATTCTGATTATGTAATGTAACATTATTAATTGTATATTTGTATATAATTAAATCTGAACAAATTAACACACTCCAATCCACAAAAACAAATCCACATACAATGGATGTCTATAGGGCCAAAATGTCTAAATGTTCATGAAGGCTATCGTGTTAAAAAAAGAAACGTATGTTTTCTAGATAATTTTAATCTTTCAAATCATGTTACTGTGACAAAGAAATGGTAACATTATTTGGTAAAGTGCTAAGTAACTAAGCTCTTGCCAAGCATCCTATACAAGCTTTCAGATCCTTCACAATAACCATAAAAAGCTCATTTCTCAATAACACACACACACATTCTCCAGCCACCGCTTGTCATCTCCACAGTAACCGGGCTTGTCTGTTACTATGGGAATGAATACAGGGGTATGTGTGATGGGTCAGTGGGGGGTTTCTCCATTTCCATGACAGCCCAACCTTTACACATCAAACCACCTATGAAAGTTATTAACTAAAAAACACAATTTTTGTATGCACTAACCATATGACTATTTTGTTTTTCTCATTTCTAAGTAACTGCTAAATTTGATTACCTCAATGAAGCCCCTCCTGAATCTATTTTTGCATTTCTCTCTCTGTCCTAACAAGAATCATGCGAGACCCCGTGAGACAGACAGCATATAAGGACAAACAAACACATGCTCAATGTGTGTGTGTGTGTGGGCTGTCAGGAAATGTTTACAGAGCTGATAAGACCATCAGCGACACCATTTGTCCAGGACAGATTTGGAACACGTGTCACCCATCAGTCTGTGGACGGATGCTAGTCGTTCCTTCTGTCACAGTCCTTCAATTCAAACCAAGATATGAATCTTGTATAGGTATTTTTGCTTAGAGAGGTACTCTTTAATAAAACAGTAAAAAATAATTCATTGATTTAAATCTATAGAATCAATTATTTAAAGACCATCAATAGGAAGAGATGTCATTTGCATACACAACTCCTGGGACATAAAACTGTTCATATTTCTGTAGAAATGTAAAACGGTTAGTGTTCTTAATCTTGGACAATTATCTCAGTAACGCATAGAAGGTTAGGTCCTGAAAACGCCCTTTCAACAATCCAGGATAGCTGATGCTATGCATTAATTTTGCCATTCTTCATTAAGGACGTTACTAATACTGTAACATTAAAAATATCAACGAAACTCAAGAGACAGACGTCAAAAGAAAAGTTCAAGACCACCAAAACGTTCACGATTTCATATTAAATATCTCAAGTATCAGCGTTCAAAGTAAACCTGAGAAAGGTTTCACTCTTTTTTCTATCTATAAAACTACTCGTCTGCGTCAGCTGCAATGTTAAGTGTTATGTTTAGGCGTGGCATATGTGATTTATGAACTAAGACACCAGTCCCAGGTGTGTATTCAGCCGAGAATATACAGTTACCCATTATTTCATTCTCATCTGACCTATTAAAACAACAACACTGTTAAGTAAACACATTCTCAGTCTCCCATACAATAAATAGCACACTGCACGTACTAAGTAACGCTTCAGAAAAAGTGCTTTCATCTGAGGAAAAAACATTGTGCTTCCTAAACGAGCTTTAAAATGCTCGTCTATTAAGTATTTTCACTCCGTACTCGGGTTACGGTCTCCTAGGAGACGGCAAAGGGGACATCTGAGCTCATCAAACTGGGCCTCAGAGCCTCGGACTAGGAGCGTCTAGTGTCTCTGGGTGACATGCGCGACGCTTCCGCCACCCGCGCCTACGACAGTCCGAGGCTTCGGGCCTCAGTGCGACGACACCCAACGTTACAGAGTAACCCAAAATACATCCTACACATAAGACTAAGCGTTTATTTTAACTTAACGCATTCGTGTTGCACGTTTTAGTTTTAATGCATGCATTTACAAAGAAGTTAATTTAATGGAACAATAACTAAACACGCCATTTGAAATAATGTAACAACAAGCGAGTGTTCGTCCTAAGGTATACACAACGAAATACAAACTGCAACAAAGCACTTTTAACATGTCGAGATTATGAATGTACAGTAAGCCGAGCTGTCGGATTAAACGTCCACAAATATAATTTTGATAAACTCAGATGAACATTCAGAAAATTACAATAATACAACGCTTTCAGGTGTGGAATGAAGGAATAGCAAACTCATTTTCACATTATCTACCTGCACTTCTGGCATTGTCCGATAATCCTCCATCATTAAACAGATGATTTATAAATATCACAAATGAATAGTTATGTTAAACCGACTCTTAACTATTAACTTGACTATAAGGTGTTACCAACTTCTATTTTACTACAAAACTTAAAGGTATATGTCGCGCGGATACTAGTTGGTCCACATTAGAACGATGACTCGAACGATTCATTGAAATGAACAGCGTGGAATCGACTCAGTAAATGAATCTGACTTCTTAAAGGTGAATATGGCTACATGAAAACGGAGTGAAACAGTACAAACGATGCCCTTTCGAAACATAATTTTAAAAAATTGTTATTACCATGTAAGATATCTAAAAACGACCGGAACGACAACCAGGCGTACCTTTTCTTTCAAGCGGCTGTTTTCAGGCTGGACACAAAGGAGAGTCCGAGGGAAGCTCTGAAATAAACCAGGTTCAACAAACCTTTATCCAACTGCTCAGTTTACATAAAAAATAAAGCAAATCTTGGAGAAGGATACTTTCCCCTAAAAGATACAATTGCATGTCCGTAAACGACCCCTGTACTTCAAATTTGTGATTGCGATTATATCAATCACAAAAAGCAAGCATCAAACACTAAAGAAAAACTAAAAAAAAAATATGCATGCTTGATACTATCTGCATTTTCATAATACAATCTCTTAACCCTAAATTAATTGTATATTTCCTATCAGAACAATAATCCATCTGATGAATAGAGGCTAAAGATCCCGTTTGTTTCGTTATAAACTCACAGTTTGCAGGCAAGTAAAATCCTCTTCCTGCTGTTTAAAAAGCTCCGGATCAATTGATATGGGATATGTTTTCTGTCCTGCGGCCTCTACTCTTCGTCTGTTTTTTTTTCACAGAAACTCACAGATTTCCGTTCCCATTCAAACCCGAGCTGCTACACGCCCCGAATGGACGCCTGAGGAGAGGAGAGCCGTCCCGACCTCCCCCATGTTCCTGCTCCGCCTCCTGAATCTCACCCTCCACCAGCTGACAACTACACTAGGGCCAATAAATAACTGGATCTCTGGAAATTTCAGGATGTTATTGTATTACGTAAAATATCAGTTGAATTAAAAATCAATTTCCAAATATAAGACCAAATCTAATTTTAAAGCAGTTTTTGATTTTGGACAAGAGAAAGCCACCAAAAATACACTGCAAAAATGTATACGTATATATTTTAAACATCTTTAATGTAACAAAACAAATGAATTTTTTAACATGCGTTTTCATTTTCCTTCTGTGCATCGAATTACCTCGCCATTTTAAAGAGGGAAAGAAAATAACTTACACATCTTTTGTTTGTCATATCTACAAAAATACAATTAAAGAAAAGACTAGCACTTTACAAACAATAAACATAAAACAGACTGTGAATTGTATATTACAGTTAGAAAACAAATCTTTACATACAGTAGTTTGCACGAGTTTTTCCATTGTGCTGAATACTTTTACAAATCTTTTGACCGAGTATGAGTAAACACGAAACACAAATAACACATGACATGAAGAAAACAGCTTGAAAGAGACTATTATTCCATTCCTCCACCTGAGTTACAGAATAGTTAGCCACAGAAGCAACCATCCTCCAATTCAATCCATGTTAGATGCTTTCTCCAGTCACAAAACTGAAATAGAAACTATAAAATCAAAATAAACTTAAAAGGTGAGATGTCCATCCTCCTTTAGCAGGTTAGGTGTACATGTTAAATACTTAAAAAAAAAAAAAGATGTTTGCTGTCCAAATGTAGTGGTTACATTTTTCAAATAAGAGTTCCAGATCCCTTCATTTATTCCAAGCACCCAAAAAAGTCAGTGGGGAAGAACATCACAGTGTGTACGCAGAATACAATGTGTCAGCTTGTAGGTCATACTTTACATTTCATAAATATGCTCCCTTTGCTATTACTAGGAGTCAAGTACTGTTCCTGTGTGATAACACTTAACCTCCACAAACATGTGTGCTTATAAACAGACAAACATTTCACTTTTTATTTCTTCCACAGCACAGAAAAGCCTTCATCTTCTCTCTCCAGGGGTCCCAGTGCAAAAATTATTTTTGTCAAAGCACTCAATCCACCTACTGTATAGCCCCACAACGAGCAATAGCCAAAGCTGCTATTTTGATGCAAAACTGGTGCCTGTTTTTGAGTTTTTATTAGCTAAATAGATACACAGCAGTTAAAGTGCTGAGGTTTCCTTCAAAGTAATGTCCACAGAGTCATGTCTTCAGCTGTGCTATATCTTATGGTCCACTGTCCTACTTTCATTTCACTTTTTTTTACCCATCCATTTCCAACTACTTTCATTAAAATTTTAATGCATTCCTAGAATCTTCTTGAACCTTTACTTTACTTTCCTTCATCCTTGACCCCGTCTTTCAGGCCGAAGGGTCATCTGTCCTGAGTTCTACATTTCTGATTGAGACACACAACACATAATTCAGTCTGGATTGCACATCCAGGTGGGGACTACATGGCATAAGCGTTTGCATGAGTCTTTGCATGCAAGCTGAAGATCCTCATAAGGTCCAGTGTAAGATGTCAGAACCCAGTAGACTGGATTTCTGGTCGAGCTGGTTCTGTTGAGATGCTGTCTTTACCTGAATTTATAAACAAATGAAGCAGAAGCAAATTATATGTTGAAAGACAACACAGCTATGCTAAGATGAAAGTGACACCAAAAAAATACACTTTTGGTGAGCAGTGGAAAAATCTTTTTAGTCAAAAATTCTGCTCAACCTCACTGTATATTAAAGATCAAATAAAATATGTTGGCTTGGATTGTAATGTGTTGTTCAGCATATGAGACAGAAATGACCTCACCATCGCCAGCTCCGCGGTCTAGTGATGGTGTTCTGAGCGCTGCAGAAGACTTGTAGACAGGGTCGCTTGATGCTTTATCAGCAGGAAGTGGTTTACTTAATTTGTTTAGGAGTTTGTAATGGTCTGCTTCGATGTCCTACAAGTCAAAGGCAAAAGAGTAAAATTGTGAAAGCAGTGCGGCTGTAATATAACCAATGTTACTGGTATACTTTGGATGCTTTTAGTAACATGTATTTGTGCATTTTACCCTAAGATGGTTTAATTTTTTCATGAGCTCCTCAATAGTTTGGAAGATCTCATCAACGTTCTTGATAACGTGCCGCTGAGGGCTAACTTGCGATTGGTCATGCCCTCTTTGACCTAGATTGTGAGGCAGTGATTGGTCCGTTGGAGAGAGGCAAGGAGTCTCTTGTTCTTCTTCCTCGTCCAAAAGGGGCGTCGAGGACGTGTTCTGAATTTGATGGTTTTTAGATATGTCCGAGTCTTTGATTTCATCTGTGCTGCTTTCATCTGTGAGAGCACCAGCTTGGTTTTTGGGCATTACCAGATAAAACATGTTTCCTAGGATGAGAAGTTATGATAAGTAACCCCACACATTAACAGTCAATTTAATTTTCTTTAGCATTATGGCACAATCTGGGGCATAAAATATCATATATATTTAAATAATGCATTAAGATTTAATAATTGTCACATATTTCATCAGATCAATAACATATCTGAGACTGCAAAAACTAAGCAAAGATGGTTCACAAGTAGCTATTTACATTTTTGTAATTACATTTTATTTTTTGTAATCACATATGCTAATGCAAATTTGAGCAATGAAGATGAACATATTTCAGAGAAAATCAAGTGTTTGTAACCTGGTCTGTAATTTTGATCTCCCGTGGACATACATAAATAACACACATAAAAACAAAATTATATTTAATTATAATTTTAAAAGTAAAGTCACTGTTGATTACGACAAGTTCTCAGCACATTCTCCTTTGACAAAGAACATGCAAACAGAAAAAGAAAGACTGACTGTAACCACATCATTCAGGGCCAGTGTTCAAAACTGTAATATAATCAGGGATGAGATTAAGTTTCAGTCAACGGTCACAATTGTTTGTAGAAAACTGGCCCAGAATGCATCTCCCAGAGAAATATATAATATATTAGCCCCACCTCTTTCCTCAGAGGATTGGTTGGAAGTGACATCATCGGAGATGTCATCAGGAATAGAACAGCCCACACCCAAAACTGTGTACAGAAAGAAAGAGTAGATGGTGTGTGTGTCGCAGTGAAAAGAGGTTTGTGCAAATGAGTATTTTTTTGCAAACAAACATGTGTGAAATATTTATATTTATGCATGTTTTTAGTAGATACGTGAAGACCAGAACAGAACATTTAAGAGTGTGTCCGCATATGAAAGAGGTGTGTTTGTGTGTGTGTGATGTAAAAAAATAGCAAAGAGAGATGAAAAAGTTTGTTAAAAATTACACAAGCTTAATCACAGCCAGTTCTGAGCACATGCAGAAAGAAAAAACAGAAAGAGGGGAAAATAGCAATATACGATTCTTTATAAAATTCCTTAAATTTAGAGTACAATTTTACAGTAAACATATTGGAAAAACAAAATCATTGTTGATCAACAGGGATGCACAATCAATATTTCGGCAATAGTCAACATTTTATCTCAATTGAATAACAATAAAAAGTTGATCTAGTCATTCATTTTACGTTATGGCTAATAACTTATATGTAGCTGGCTTGGAACTATGTCACAATGTGAAAGTTAAGCCAATCGTGTCTTTTTTCACATTGTCACAGTCTGCAAATTTAAGTTTTAGACATGCACACAAGAAGGTCATTTACCAAAACATACTAGTTGAAACTGATATGATCACCAAAATATTGTGCATCTCTAGTGATCAACACTGATAACTGAAGACTGAAAGTCTCATTATCCTTAAATGTATTTACCTTTCCTTACAACCTGAACTGTTGGTTGCACCACCTCTAAAGGTGGAGCATCTACATGCTCCTCCACCCATGTGCTGGGACTCTCCCCAATGTTGGGGTCCGAAATATCTGCTGTTGGCCTATCGGCAAAATGACTTTCATTCGTGGCTGTTTCATTTGTAGGTGTGTCATCTGAATCTTGACTCCACCCATCCTCAAGATCACTAAATATGAGCTGTCGGAGAGTTTCCACTAAAGAAAAAGGGGATTTAAGGGAGAAAAGTGAGACTTGAAGGTAGAGCAATAAACAAAATTGATATGTAAACCATTGCATTTTTCAAGTAAGCTTAACATATTTAGGTTATTACTAACAGAAAAAAACCACACACTATTTGACACACCCACCTAAAAACATTTGCTTAACAGGTTTAATATTAGGCAATGAAGAGACTGTCTCACTAATGCATTTTATTTGCTTAAAAAGCTGCAAGGTGGTAATCTTGTTGTCTTCGCACAAGATTACGAACATAATCCCTCACCATCTTGAAGAGCAGCTTCTGCAACACCAGCTTTTGTGTCAAGGTAACTTTCCCCATCGTCATTATGGCACGCCTCAGATCTGTCAGCTGGTGTGGAGGTTATGACGGCACATTCATCATCACTAACAAAGTCCTGTTCCAGAGACACAGACTCCTCTGACAGGGAAATGTCTAACCAAAGAGTTTGGGAAAAAATGTCTTTTAGTAATTAAAGCAACATGTAACAACTTATAGACTTGGCATTACCTTAAATAATATAATGTACACTAAATGGCAACATCTGGGTTTAATTCCCAGGCAACATACACATGACCTTCGCCACACACACACGATCCGATCTTACCTAATCGATTATCCGATAAACGCACATCTGAGGACCTGAAAAAGATCAGAAAAGTGTGTGATGACCTTGACCTTTCTATAACATGTTCTTTAAAAACATGTCCTTATTAGATGTTGACTTACGGTGCTGGAGATGGCAGTTTGGTCGCGCATGCCCCTTGAGTGGCTGAAGCGATTGTCTTTTCAAGTAAGTCTTTCCAACTGTGACACAAAGTAATGCCAAGTGAATTCTGACTTAATCAATCAATAATTTATTTAATTAATCAATCATATTTTAATTAATCATTTATTTAACATTTGATAAGACAAGCAAATAAATAAAGGAATCCTTTTTGCTGTCATTTAAATAAATGAATCCGATTTGACTCACGTGTTTTTCTCCGAGGATGTCCCGGCCACCAGCTCATAGATCTGACTCTCCGATGTGCTAATTACATAGAGAGCCTTACTGTCTGTGGACATCAAAGAGTTAACAAGTTAAGTTGAAGTTTATCTGGATCTTCTGTACAGTACATATTTTAATAACAGTGGAGACAGGTTATTATCTACAGGATTTAGACAGGATTTAGTATCTTTCATTGAATATAGGCATCATACAAAGTGCAATATTTCGATTTTTTTAATCATGTTTTTAATTTTTTTTCTCAAGAACTGGCAATCCATATTAAAAGCTAAAAAAACAAGAGGAAACACAAGATATAAACAAAATATTTAAGAGTGACAGGACAATACATCCATATATTACGCTATCGTTCACATTTTTTCATTTCAATAAATATATATTCAGACCACAAAAACATCTGCATTGTACTGGTGTGAACATTTTTGGAAATAATTTTGTTTGTGATTCATGCTGGATTGTTGTAGGGTTAAAGGTTATATGAAGACTTGCATGTCTAGCAAAATTACACACATTACATTAGTACTGGATTAATTGGATTAACAAAAGTCATATGACTGCATTTGTAATTGATCACATTAAATATGTGAAATAATGCATGACTGCATAACTCTTACCTGTTGCGACTGATCGGACAAGAGAAGAGTCGAGACGGACCACAGGGCAAAATGGAGTTTTGAGGTCTGTAGCCCCACCCAGCGATCGTGATGGACAGCGCAGGATGAGACGGTCGTCTGGACCCCTCTGAAGCAGCACCAAGAGATCTGAGAGTAACAGTGCTTGGATCTCTGTGACATTTATGCACACAAATAAAAAAAAGTGTAAGGTAGCTTACATACGTCTTCTATATATTCTGTACTGCAGTATCTTCTGTAGTTATCATAGTCTCCAGATTGACGTGGCGCCGGCTACACAATAAAAAATATCTTTTGCATATTTCTGCTCTAACCAGCTGCGGCTACGATACAACAGTGGATTCTATTTTCAGCCCTAAAAATCATAGCGTCTGGTGCAGCATCACAGACATCAATACAGAATTTATGTGCATGCTCTTCAGCTGCAGTGTGAGAGGAGAACGGAGAAAAAGTGTTCTGATTGGCCGGATTCTGTGATCGATTGTCGCATCACACCCCTTTTTTACGGTCATTGTGGACAGACAGATTTCGAATCACTGAAATTATATCACGTCATGTTTGGTTAGAACACAATATAGAGCGTAAATCCAAATATAATATGACCAGCACACCACAGTTAATATTTGTCTTTTGCATTCTTTTGCCACTATGCTGATGGACCGATAAATCGACCGATACGTCGGTACATTACTACTGCCACTAAAAAAGTAAATAAAAAAAGAGATAGACAACACTAATTTAACATATTAGGGTATATAAGAAATAATATGCATGCAGTTCATCACTGGCCAACTTGGTTTTTACCGATTGCTTTGTCTTTGCTGACTTTCCATGTAAGAGCACCCTCATGGATCATTCTCTTAGTGGTGAGGTCCAGATTCTACAGAGAGGTGAGAACCGGAGAATTAAGGCAATGAGAGAAACTCATGAAGTTATTTTTAATTTTTAATGTCCACACACTTTAAATTGTGCCGCAAAAGGATTAGCCTGTCTTTCCAGAGGTGTTAGATCCAGCCTGCGCTGGTATTGGCTGAGACGATGCCTGTGCTCCGTCTCTCTGACCACCTCGTTGACAGCCTGTAGTATCCCACGACAGCAGGCCTGTGCTTTCTGCAGCAGCTGCAGATCAGGAGAACCCTCTGCACATACAGACACACAGGACAAATGTGGAGATAAGGAAATCACAAAATTCTTTGCAACAAAAATGCAAAACAGAATGTTTTTTTAAATGTTTCTGGCTTCATGCAGTGATGAGATTGACTTTTCTAGTATAGTGCTGCATCCTTATTATCATTAGAAAGCTATCTCAAGTGAATACAAATGAAGCCATTTATAAAGCTTGAAAGACACTGTCAGTGTGTCATGGATCTGTAAATTAATTTCTTTGAATAGAAACATTAATGGCAGTGTTAGATTTAAAATTATTTGTTATTCTGTTACTCTTTAGTCAACCCTCTACTGGACAAATGAGGAACTACAGCCTTTACCTGGGAGTCAAAAAAAAAACAAATTATTAAAAAATTGCTTGTCAGCTTCTTTTCATCATAAATATCTGAAACTTAGCATGTTAGATCATAATGTTATACCACATAGAAAAAAACGTTTGTATAAATAAGATGCAGGCATATTAGTCATAAAGGGCTAGACCTAACAAATATAAAAAATAAATCTGCTAAATGAATCGACCCATTAAAATTCTTTTGAGAACTTTTAGTCATGATAGTCTGGGGATGACGCCTGCCAAACTTTGTGTGAATCGGATGAATGATTTGGGACGAGTTTGCAAAAGTAGTTTTTTTTTCAAATAAGAACTCTGAGAAAAGTGTAGAAATACACAGAAAATTAGATATGTGCCTTAATGCTAATGCTAATGCAAGGATTCTGACAGTTTCTCTCACACTGTAGCCATGTTATTTTTTTTTTAATTTAAAACTGCTTATTATAGCGCCACCTTGTGGGCCATTTTCCAAAAAAATGTGGAACACATTTTAAGACTGTCTATAAACATTTCCATTTTCAAAACAATAGGCCATTGAGATTTAAATTAGAAAAAAAATGGAAGACTCTCAACAGGACCAGAAGCAGATGCAGTGTGTTAAACTGTGTGCACTCACCCTCAGTGTGTTTAATGATGTTGTACAGTAGCAGCGGATATTTAGTCAATCTCTGCATTTCAGACACCAGAAGATCTTTCAGCTGTAACCTACGGCAGTGTGGACTGGCCTCGCACTCCTGTGACCGATCACAAAACAAGGTATAATTATGTATAAGTCATTAACCGCATAAAAAAACCTTAAAGCACTTTTGCAGAGCATTTTCACAGTATGAGTTTTATACATGCTTATTCTACTTCTGTTGGCAAGTCATAGCATATTTTAGTGTGTGTTTTAATAGGCAATCTTCATTTATAATAGGTTATCTCATCTCACAATTAGTTTTCCTATAAGGAAAATTTAAGATGCATCAAGAATCATCATTAAAATCAGACTATGACTCTCCTAGTGACGCATAAAGATGTCCAATCCTAGTGTATATGTATATCTGTTCAACAGGGTATCGTCAATTCATGATTTTTAAATGAGCTACCTGTATTATGTGGGCGAATCGGGGGTCTTTGCGCTGTTTGTTTTTGATCAGTTCCAGCGCTTGACTTTGTTGGCTGCACAGATGAGACACCTGCTCCTGAAACTGTTCTCCTGCCTCCCCTTCAAACTAACACACAGACATATACACAATCAATCACTTTATCTTACACAGTCACTGTGCATTTAACTATTAAAGCAATCTAAAAGTCAAATGCTCTTGAATTCACAACATCAACATGTTAAAGATGCAAAAACTTACTCTAGCCAGCATGAGATCTCCGATGCCCTGAATGATCACTGATTCTCTGCGCTTCTTCATGGACTCGCATAAGCTTGCTGAGATAAAGAAATGACATCAGTACACAAATGTGTCTGCAATTATCACAATTATCTTTGCATGAATACAAAAATTTGTCCCGGACTCACCGTGTAGTTCGTAGACCTGACGCAGGTTCAGGAAGATACAAGAGAGCTCCTCCTGACTGAGAACGCTTTGCATTTTCTGGAAGAACACTTGATCTAAAACCCTAAGAGTCCTTAAATGAGACACCTCCGTGGTGAACAGCTCTATGACACAGAAAAAAAAATTAAGATGAGAACTGGCTATAAGAACACATTTCATGTTGACGATAAGTGCACAGCAACTATATCTGTTGTGATTGAATATTTAGAAAAATATTTGTACCGTATATGACAGCTTGTCTGTCGATTTCACGTGAAGTTAGAGATGTCAGTATGTGCGGCTCAACCGTCTCTTGCCAGTTATGAGAGTCGATCACATCTTCGTCCAAAGAGGGGGCATCAGGTAACAGAGCCACTGGGGTGTCCATGCTCCTAAAAACTCAGAGATATTTGACTATAAGGGCGAGAAACGGAAGATCAGAGAATTCAGTGGCCAACTGTATGTTGCAGTAAGTCACCTGCGGCGGGAGCGAGGGGTGTACGGTGGTGTCGGATTCTCCAGAGATCTGAAAAAGTTGGGGTCAATTTTACTCAAAAAACAAAACAAAGAACTTCAATGATAAACTGAAGAGAGCATGCAGAAGGGCTGGGTAGATCATTCATGATTATATTTAGATGATTTTTGTGTGTTTTGTACCGAGCTGAACTGCTGGAGGCTGAAGACGAGGCGCTGTGATGTAACAGTCTCAGCCCCGGCCCCTCCCTCTCCTCGCAGTCCTCCATATCCACATCGCTACGGGAACGAGGAACAGATTCGGCCCCTGTCCCGCCTCCTCGCCGCCGTCCCTCCCCCTGAGCTTTTAATGACTCACTACGAGCCAAACGCACCGATATGGTCGGACTAAGAAAGAGAGAGCACATACATACGTACAATTAATCTGATCTGCTGCCGATAGAGACATAAACTAATAAAAGAAAAAGGATATTAAAAATCTTTACTAATTATAGAACCTAAAATGGGGTTCCTCAATACGCAGCCTGAGAGAGACAAACAAATGTGAGAAAAAACATTCACAGAAGAAGAAATAATAAAAAAAACCCTCTGTAACTGACAAATCAAGATGACAAAAACAAAGAAAATCCTTGTGGAGCTAGAATAAGGGAGGTGGGTAAGGTGCTTTCTAATCTTTTGTCTAACATAAAGAACTCAGAAACCATTCGGAGCAAATACACTACTTTCTGACACCAACGCCAACTAGTTGTCATTTGGTCAGGGCAACACTACTATGTGACAACGTTGTGACAACGTTCTGACTACGTTTTGGTAAAGTTAAAAAAAAATTCTAGAATTCTGGCCAAAGTTCCACACTTACACTTGAGAGTATATATATAAATGTATATATGAGCTATTTCTGATCAATTTGACATGTCTAAATGAAAAGACCCTGATGTTAGCGAGTGTAACCGAAGAAGCTTTTAGTTATTGTATCTAAAAAAATGGACAGTCCGCTGAACTTCAGTGGAAAGATTAAAACATAATGCTATAAACTATATGTTTATTTTCTGCCAATACATTTCTGCATTAAATCCGGTGTTAATATAGTGCTTAAGTCTTTAGTTGTTTATATAATTTATTTTAATATCTAAATATTAAATAAAACTAAATATTACGTCTGATGCACAGAGTAGGTTTAATTGATATAAAAATTTTATATTAAACAAAAAGATCATACATAATAACTGAATCCTACATATTTATGTAGGACGAAATGTTACGTTTTTAAAATTAGATAAACAATGTTCACAATGTGCCAGCTCTTTGTGAAGTACTCGCCACAATCCAGCAAGTTTCAATGTAATATCACCAACATTGGATATAGGAATCACAAAGATACATCACATGTGGAACGAATATGTCGTCACAGCTGTGTTTACTAAGAGACTAATCATTGCAACCAAAACAACTCTAAACAGCTGTCAATTGTTTTCGTGAAAAGGTGCTAATACTACTTTGTTTTGTTGACAGAATTTGTTCCTTGATGGAAAGTTATTCAGGACCTAAAACATACACTTTTAGGTTCAAATGTATATAATACAATTATATAAAACTTAACCAAAACACCAGACAAGCATATAGTAAAAAGCACTCACCTTTCCATGCTGTCTTCTCCAAAGCTGCTGGAAGACAACCTTTCAGTTTCACCCTCTTCAATGGAGTCTGTATGATTCTCAAACTGCTGAATGATGTTTCGCACACTGCCTGGACGCACTACAAAACAGAAAAAAATGGCAAACCAAATGGTACAATATTAACATACACGACACACTCAACATAATACACACTACTACGGTTTTCACAGTATATCGTAACACCTAATCTGCTATAGGTTTGTGCACTAGCATGGAGATGACCTTAAAACTCACTGACGAAAAGCTACTTTAATCTATTTGTGATACATTACGGGGTGATGGAAAACAAGAAACTTAAAAAGCTGGAAATGAGAGGGACATGTACCTTCAGTGGGGGACAATGGAACATGGAACGCTGGAAAATTAACATGAACAAAAATATGAGATAAACAGAAAATATTTCAAATGTAAAAAACAACATTTGGTAAAAAAAATAAACTGACAGGTTCAAACAAAGGGTTAAATAATGTGCCCTGACAGTGAGGTTTGAAACAACTGTGCGTGTGTTTGCGTTTACTCGACTGAGATGTACTCCTTGGCTTTCCAATGTATTTCAGTATAGGATTTCTTTTCTTATCTTCTCCATCCTTCTCTTTTTTCATGCTGCTCATCTGTGAGAGAGATAAAAAAATGATAGGATTCCAGAGTTCATCATCTGAAAAGCATCATCCTCTATTTTAAGTGTAATATTTGTGTAAATTTGTGTAAAAACACCAGAGACATGCTCTTAATCAAACACATTATGAAAACATTGGCTGAATGTTATTTTAACATTAACCTGGGAATGTTTTAGTAACTAATGCGTATGATCAAAGGTCCAGAAAATTTGTGATTTTCATAGAATTTCCATGCCGTTATTGCATTAATTTGTGTATGTATGTATGTATGTATAATTAACAAAATAAATGAAATACATGAGAAAAACATGCAAAATGTCAAATTCATTTAAATAAGTAAACAGTTTCAGATATAGAGTGCATTACATTTGAAAAATATAGTAAACGTTATACAGTACAAGTATAATGACAATTTAATGTGCAAAGTGAAATGATCAGGTTTTAAATGATAACATGCAATAAATACAAGCATATACAAATAACACAATTTAATTTACATGTATAATGACATAAGAAAGACTAAAACCGATCCATTAGATCAACACTATGGTCTTTCCTGACCTTTTTAGCTTTGGGAAAGAACGGAAGCCACTTCTCCTTCTCCGAGATCAAGCCGGGAAACACTTTAGAGTCTCTCAGCTTAATTCCAGAGTGTCTGAGATACAAGTGAACAGCGGATGCTAACGAAGAACTGTGAGAAGGAGTGAGAAAACGTCATAAAAAATTATATTCCCTTTTATAAATAAAAATATAAACAAAACATTTATCCATAACAAATACATTGTTGCTATATATAAGAATCAAGTCTGAGAGCTCACTACCTTCTATCTTCTTCATGTTTTGACCTGTAAAGATATGAAACAAAAGTAAAATTACTGTATTTACACATCTAAACCTACATCACAAAACAGCATCATTTGCGCATCTTACGGTTAATTGTTGTTCTATTTTTTAAAGGGTTCTGTGAGTCGTCCATGAGGGACACCTCTTGCTGCGTGTACAGCTGTCATGTGAACTATTGCACTGCGGCTGTCTGGGTCATGTGAGCAGGTCGACACGCTGGGGTGTGTCATGTTTGCAACCCAGGACTGGACCTTTGTAACGCTTTATAGACCATTTTAATTGCATTTCATATTCAACTGAAGTTGGGTTGCTTTCTATCGTGGGTCTGTTTATAATCTTTGCTGTATTCTAAGTAACCATAAATATATATTTCTCCTACAGATAATAAGGCTTATTAGCAATCAGGTCATTTTATATATTTTTTTAGATTTTATATAAATTGTATCAAGACTTCTGATGTCAACATTTAAAACTCATGATGCAATTTTTAATTTAAATAAAAAATGCAATACAATATTTTATCAACTGGAAATTATTGTAGGGTGTAAAACTGTCTGTATATAAGAAGAGGGTTTAGAAAAATAAAAAGGTAAAATAAAATAAAATGTGACCTCATTCAATTTCTATGTTTTTCTTGCAGCTAATTTGTTCACAATAAGACCAGAAATATGTATTAGTTTTTTTTCCATGTTGACTATTCATACAAAAAGTAAAGTAAAAATTAAGAAAAAATGACTTAAATAATGGTTGACTCACAGGATTTCCCAGAGTGCAACAACCTGTTTGTCCACCACCTGTCTCTCTTTCACAGGGTCTCCGTCTAACTGCTGCAGGTCACTCTCTCCAAACAGAGATCCCAAACCCATCGTCTGCTTATTTCTGCAAAACACACAGTACATATCAACTCAATTAAACTTGCTGCATGCAAAAACCTTGCTGCATCGAGTCCAGATTAAAATAGATTATAGATTAAAAAGGTTTAGATTAGAAGGTTTTATATTAAAAAGTTTAGAAGACCAGAAGAATAATACAAGGTACATCTGTAAGATGAACCAGAGGAAACAGCTATTTATATTATAGAATTTATTGTGTTACCACTTCACACAATATTTCATTAATACTTTGTTGCTTCCAATATTACATAACTTTATAGTACACTACTTTATACAGTTAAAATCAGGTGACAATACCTATTATGTACCTATTAACTACTATTTAATATTGACATTACACTGATTTCCTGAAAAAGCTGAAACTTTAGAATCAGATAAACTAGCTGAACAAGCACCTGTAGTCTTGAAGCTGGTCTTGAATATCTGGAAACACCAGCTGTTGTAGTTCAGAGAGAGGCCCTCGAATGTCCTCCTGTGCATGGAGACGATTCTCTGGACAAAAGAAAATAAAACACTATGTCAACAAAACTTCACAACCTTACCTTTAGTCACAATACTGTCTAGTAAAGCTTTTATTATTAGGACTTTTCACACTGTGCTTAGCCCTGGGTTATCTTCATTGCAAATCTCACTTTTAACCTAGGGTTGAGGAGCGTTTCATACTTGCAGTTGCATTTTAGAAGCGGGGTTAACACTTCATTTCAGGGTTTTTTTTTCTTTTCAATATTGCAGTTTTAAAGTATGAAACAAAGTATAGTCAGAAATGATGTTACTGCAAGATGCTTAACCACACACACCCAATCAGAAATGTAACACCTTTGTAAACTCAAAGAAACCCTGCCTGTCAAAAATAAAACGTGATTTTGATTAAATCAAGTGTGAAAAGCCCGTTTATGATTTTGAACTGAAATGTGCACACATTAAAACATTGCACATAATCTCACCAATATCTGCAAGGATCTCCTCTCTGACTTTAATTTTCAGAGGCTAAAAAAAAACAAATAAAACAATCAAAATGGTTTAGTTAATTTACTAACATTTGAAAGAAGTTGACAATTTTAGGTTAAAGACACAAGATACTCACAGCATCATGGTCCAGAAAATGGGAGCAGATCTGAGTGGCGATGGAGCGGGCATCTTTAGGGCTCGAACCCAGATATGCCTCCACAGACAAGTAAAAGAGCTAGCAGGGTAAACACAGAAACATGCCAAACAACATAATTTTTATTTTTTCAATAACACACACTAAAACAGTGACATTTTGGGCCAATTAGGGAGAATATTACTGATAACTTGTGATCATTCTTTAACTGGCATGTGTTTAAACATAACACAAATAGCAAAACCGGTGTCATTTCTTTATAATGGCTAAGGGTGAACTTATATTTTCTTCTAATTCTAGATATCAGCATTATTAAAAAATGGCCCTGATATGAGAGAGATAAACTGCACAAGAGAAAAAGCTGTGTTTTCATTTAACAGAAGTGGCTCTAGATAAATGGAAACCAATACCGTTACACTAGTGACTTATAATTTACCCAGTTTTGGTTTTTAAATACATAAATATAGATGCACTGTTAGCACTGACCAGTGGATTGGGATCCAGAAGTTGACTGAACACATATCTCATAAACACAGTCATGTGTGCTGGACGACTTTTTAGCAGCTCTATGTCCTGGAACGGCCCATCAATCTAAAGAATATATAAAGAAACAAAAAAAAAATAAAGAAAAGAAAGAGAGTTAAACGTAACAACAACACTAAATTCACCCATCAATCTATTACAATCATATTAGTATGCTGTATACTAAATATATGATTTTTTAGTATCTCATGCGAGTCAGTGAAGTTTTAAAATAGCAAAAGTATCTTCCCCATTGCTGCCTAGATGGATAATATTCTATTTTAAACATGGACAGTCTACCTCATTTACCATGTACCCATCATCGTCCTCTTCTTCCTCTGGTCCAATTATCTGGGCCTTTCCTCCCTGTAATGTACAAGACGATCACAATCCTGACCCCATTTTTAGATGAAGGAAGTTATGAAGGAAAAGTCTGTCTCACCGAGTCGGTGGTGTTTGTATCAGACCCCCGTCTGTGGTGCAGAGGATTTCGGAGAAAGGTGGAAGGGGAGGAAAAGGGACTCTCAGATGCCTAAACGGGGAGAGAGGGAAGGACATGTGTGACATGCAAGATTATAGATATTGTACAAACGATTTTAGCTGAACTTATGATTATGGGTCACCACTCACTTTTCTCTTTTTGGTTAACTTATGTCATAACAGAGTAATCTTGGATGGTACAAAATAATATTCATCTTAATAGTACTTTTTAACATCTTACCTTGCTCACATTTCCACATTTTTACTTCACCACATTTATACACATAAAAGCAATGCAAGTTGAACATGAACCACTCAAAACTCACCTCAAAATCTCCTTCACTGGAGTCCAGTGATAAGCGACCTGTCCAGGAAACAGTTTGTGCAACAATGAGTACATGGACAAAATCAATAAAATAAAATTAACAGTAATAAATCGCTTTTATCAGAGCAGTAAAATGTGCTTTGTTTAACATTTGCTTCACATACTAATCACCCACTGACCTTCACCGGCCATGAGATAGCTGGCAATAACGTCTGATCGCGTTCCATCCTGTAAAAAAAAGATAATCATTAATAACAAATGCAGGAAACTGCAAACACAAAGTATGCGATAAAATAAATAAAAAATACAGTACCACATCTTGCTGAATCTTTACTCTGACTTGATTAGCTCTTCGTTTGGCACTTTCTATTCGCTCCAGTAGGGAAGAAGAAGGGTTTCGAGAATGTTCCTCCAACAGGTTCTACAACAGTCATAGCAAGTCATTCGTGAAATTGACCTTTTTTAAACCAGGAAGTATTGTGCATATACTAAACACACACAGAATAGTGGATTATTTAGCTGGTACCTGTAGTTCTGCCTCCTCCTGCTCCAACATCTTTCTGAGGATTTCTGTTGCATGTTTTTGCACTTCAGGGTCCTATAAATGAAAGACATTATTGTTAAAATAACAATACGAATGATTCAATTAATAATTTAAATATCACTAATGGACGAACTACTATTTTGAAAAGCTTTTAGGTACCTGTAATGGTTTGGGTCCTGTGATTCTCTGGGTGGGGGTACTGCTTCCTGTAGGTGGTGTTGGTGGGACAGGGGGAGGCAGGTGTTCACCTACCAATGCTGTCTTGTGATTGGGCAAAAGGTCAGTAGGAAGGGGCTGAAGAGGGACAGACACAGCTGAAGGAGGTGGGCCTTGCAGCGTCAACGCCACATATGCCCCAGCTACCAGATAAGACAAAATTTACTGTAAGTATTAATACACTGTTTTTAAAACGTTATAACAACGTTTCTAACTACAATACTCACATTTGATCATTTTTACCACTTCCTGGTGAGACATGGATGAAACTAAAGATCCATTGACCTGAAAGGCAAATAAAACAAGTAACATTTACACTATTAGCAACAACACAAAATCTGACGGTGCATATTGATGCTGGAGGTTTGATGTGGGCTGGAGTCTTTTGGGTATCAAGCAGTTTCCCAAAGGATTTTGTGAGACTGTGGCACTGGATGAAGTCACATGCTAATTAGCAGATCAGTGACATCATCGCGTCATGTTTTGGCAATTCAGATTCTGATCTGATTTGCTTTTAATCTCTGAACCGTCACACACTGTTATACTAACTAAATGCCCAATAAAGCTGTTCCCATTTACACACTTTTGGTTTCTGTTGTGAAACAATGACATGGAAAAAAGTCTGTTGTGACACACTTCCTGTTGCCAGCTGTTTTAAAAAAAAAACTTTTTTTTTTAAAAATAAGTCAAGCGAATGGATAATATGTTCAGCATGGTGGGGAGAATACTCATACCAAAATTTGTGTCAATTAAATAGGTTTTGCAGAAAATCTTGATTGTTGCATCTCATGCTAATCGATTGCCCGCCATCATGAATTTTTGCCAACATCACATGCAAAATACATTTTCAAATCGTGTTAAATGCTTCAAAAATGTGGCAGAAATAATAATAATAATAAAACACAGGAGAAACAATATATATGCATTGTTGTTTGGGCCCTAACTAAGAATACCTTAATGATTCTGTCTCCTTCCTGAACCCCAGCCTTGACTGCTGCTCCACCTTTGTAGAAAGAATGAAAAAAAAGTTATACAAAATGATCCATATTGTGAATAAATTTAGACCGTACCGATCACTCTTTATTATTACCTGGTCGAACATTTTGCACTAGTTTAATCCTCTCCCCACACACAGTGAAGCCAAAGCCCAGATTGTCCCGTTGAACAACCACACATCTTTGGACTAGACCTGTCCCTGGCATTTTACAAAAGACATATTAATCTTCAACAAAAATGTAAAAAAACAAAACATGTCATTCACATAACAATATTTTAATACCTGTGTTCTCGGAGGAAAAATCAGATAGTGTCTCTCTCTGCTGGCCAAAAGAAGACCGGTTTTCTGAATCCCCCAATGTCAAACTGCTCAACCTTAGCGAGAAATAAACATTGATGTCAAAACAAATGTGATGACCGCCACAATGGGAAAAAAACAAGACTATATTTTCATAGTTGGGTGAAATATCCCTTTACCAAAGAAGTAGAACTTATAAAAGTTATTATATTAGGCTAGTATGCATCTGAATTTTTCAAGGAAGAGACCCTTTACAGACCCTGTTGTAAAGACACATTAGGATACGTCAACACCAATTTGCAGCAAACTATCCGCACAGGAAGAAGACTCAATCAACAGTTTAAAAAAACTAGTTGCGTTTGGTAGCACGGTGCCAGGAAAAACGTTAAAATTACACATTTGTAGCAACAATTACTACCCTGACTGTTGCAGTGGATAGGTAATCATTTCCATGTCACATGGAAAAGATGGTCATGGAAAACGCATTACTCTGTTTCAGAATGGTTAATGGCCTGTGATGAGCAAAGAAAACATCTTAGAACACATCTTTTTGATGTTGTTTCACGTTTGAACAACTAAATTAAAGCTATATGAGTCCTAATCTTAAAATCTGTGTGAACCAGAAATTGTCGACCGACTTCAGTATTTTGATGTATTTTCAAGAACAGAACTGCATTGAAACCACTGGTGCACTGGTTGTTAACGTCACTGATGTGATTGGATGTGAAACTTATTTATGCAAATCAGCATCTTTTTCCTAATTTGATATCTTTGGATACAGTTGTACCAGTTCATAAATAAAATCACATGGCGACAATAATCACATTTAATGCCCACAAAACCCAAGATATGACTGCAAAATGTAAGTGTACGGGATCTAATATAATGAAGCAAATTCACAAGAGCAAGCTGTTTTCACTAATATAAGAATGTTTGCACAAATATTGTAATGTGTTAGGTGGATAACAATAAGCTCTAAATAAAGTTCATCATGTAAAAACGGAATAAAACAAACATAACACCAGAAAACTCACCAAGCAGTAAAAGGACTTAGAAGAAGCATGAAAAAGAGAAGCAAGTTATTACAGCGAGAAAGATAGAAAAGGACATAGGAAAAACGCACAGGACAGATGCCACAAAAACTGAAAGACCTAAAGACATCCGTATCTGGGTAGACTCCCAGGGATAGATACTTTATTTGTACATAATATTTGTACTTTTTAATGGCACAGTATTACAGTAATTTAAATTTTTTGTCTGTTCCTGTAATTTGTATGCTTTGTATGAAATGTATCCTTATTATAATAAAAATAAAGAACATTTTAATTGCTTTAATTGTCATGCCAATGAAGGTCTGAGTAAACACATTTCTTGAAAGGTTAACATTCCTTTTAAAAAACAACATATAGCTGAAAAAACTCATCGGCTCAATAAAATGTCTCGGATTAGACAATGATCACTAATCAACTGCTGTCAACGAGCAACACAAATCGTTAGCTAACGTGACAGATGTTGGATGTTTTGATTTTTCTTTCATCAACATGCGCCGTCATACCTGGAGAGATGAGTTTGTTTCTTAACAGGTGCCCTGCTGTCACATGACACAAACAGGTGAACAGAGAGATAGAGACATTGAGACAGAACAACATATCACAGCCATGCGTTACAAACACAGAGAATTGCACAGATAGAAGACACACAAATGAATACAGATCGGATGTGGTCATAAAAACGTAAAGTGAATCTGAAACTCGTCTGATAAAGACAGACTTTATCAGTAAAGACGATGACACATACATCTGAAAATGTGCCACAATTCCTCTAGTGATCACACCATTGTAGTGAGTGAGGTATTCAAAGTAAAACAAGGAAACTAAAAGGCATACTACATGGATGGAAAACCGGTATTATTACAGTAGATCTGCCTAAACATAAGCGCTGACTTTAGTGTACTATACTTTCATTTCGTCCACTGCATTTAATGTAAACGGTTACAGTTATCAGTCTTTGTGTTTCACGCGATCGAACCCACAGCCTTTGTTTTGCTAGCGCAATGCTGTATCAAATGAGCAACAAGAACACTAGCCATCGAGTTTGCTTGTTGTTCTGACATAGTTTTTCAATGAATTTAAGTTTAAAAAACAATTTAAGTTTACTGAAGCACGAAAACAATTTGTATCAGTTGCAAAAGAGAAAAACTCACCTGTCCAGAGTTGAGGTTGGATGTTGAACACTCATGGCTGCAAACCTTCAGAGGTTTGTCCAGTTGTCTTTGTAGTGTTGTGTCAGTTTGAGGTCATGTCAGCAATGAAGGGTCAGTTGTATATCTTTGCACTTCTTTAACTGCCGTTTATCCTTTCACCACTACAGGGGTCAAAGTTTCATTTGGGACAACAAAGTGGTCCTCCTCCTCATCATCAACAACATCATCATCATCATCCCATTTGATAAACAAACTTGCAATGTTCACATAAGCCCAGTCATCCACTATAAGTCTTGTCAATTGCTTTTGTGTGGTAGTGTCATCGAAACATTCTTATGGGTACATACGAAAACATTTTTGTATTACATCTTTCTACTTCTCAGCCCGTTGTTAGTGTCAACAAATTTGCTTCAACTGCAAAAGTAACCACAGTGAATCTTTAACATAAAATGAATAATAAGTAAATACTGAGTGTGTATATTAGTCACAGTCAGCAGGTCCTAGTGTTGCTAGTTTATGCTGGTCTTTGGTAGGAAAATAAGATTTTGCACTGCACTGAATTGAAACCAAAGCAGCAGGATTCATGCAGACACATAAACCACAGTGACGGGAGGAAATAAAGTGCATGTACTGTAATAAACCACAACAATTAACAGCAAATTACAGTGGTGACAGTCAGGTTAATGCAGCAGCTTGCACATGTGCCATCCACAGCCATATCCATGCTCAATATCGTAGAATTCCCGTGTTTCCAGTGTAAGCGAGGCCACAAGACGCACATCCCCGCCGCCACGTACGGACGGGAGCCGCACGCTAGCGTAGCTCCGACGGCCACCGGCTTTCACCTTCACGCGCGTGCGATATAACGACGTCGCGGTGGACAGTACGCAAGGTCCAGACACAATTTCCCTAAGATACGACCAAACAGCGACGGGTTTCCTTTCCTGGCCGAATTTGAGCAGGCTCGTTTGGTGGCTAGCTTGATTCAATTGATCCCTAAACAGGTCCACAACGACTTGAATCCCGGTCTGTCCTGTCTTCGGATCCGTTTCTTTCTGTATGTAGCTTTAAAGTTGATGTCTCGTCATTGCTTCCCAAAGTGATTTGATGTGATTTGATCTTTAACTGATACTGCCATCCCAGCGTTCACGGGTTCGCCATTCTGGAATACCAACAACCTTGGTTTTGTGTTTGGAATTAGGAAGGCAAACAGACTCTCGTTCGCCCTCTATCGTTTAGATTCTGGGACTGTGAGAGATTCTTCACTTGGTCCTGCACGGGCAATTCCAGCGTTGTGGATGTGACATTTTTCATCAAAATTTGAAATATGAATCCTCACTTAATGTATTTATTACTAATATATTTTAACCATCTCTTTATGTTTTTAAAAACCTCCGTTGATAGAGTCAAGACATTAGAAAAATATTTAAAAATCTATTTTAAAAATGGAAATAATGTTATGGAAGTAAACACACGTTTTTAATGCACACTTTGTAGGATTACTTTAAATTAAAATACACAAACCAGAAGCAATAATACCCAACAAATGGAAAAGAGATGACCCTTAAAAAATTTAATTTTCATGTGCCCATTTCTGCGGAATATGGACTGTTATTGATGCAACAATATAAAAAACCCAGCATTTTACTTAACTATTAAAAAGTTGTCAGTTTTTATAGGCATCTATATGCAAAACTGAGGCAATTAGCACCAAAATGTGTGAAATTAACGATAAATGAATGTTAACACGTATTAGCCCATGGAGCTTTACTACCACCTACTGGTGTGGCATTTACACAGAAAAAACAGACTGGGCTTAGTCTGGTTAATAATGAGCATAAATGAACGAAAACGAGTACCATTACTATATATAATGGTAGCATAATTAAATGTTGTTGTTTTTGTTGGAATTGTTTGAAAAATGTGCTGCTCATTTCCTGTTTAAAGTCTTGTTTTTTCTTTAGTGTTTAGTGTTTTTAGTGGTCCTCACCATCTGTCTGATTGCCCTTTGATATATTGATAGGTGATAATTATTACAAGAAGAAAATCTCTTCTGTAGCTCAGTTGGTACAGTATGGGATTATCAAAAGGTTGTGGGTTTGATTTCAAGGGAAAACACAAGTGATTAAAATGTAGTTTAAATGTGCTATAAATACTTTGGATGAAAGCATCTGTCAAATGCATACATGTAATGGAAATGTAACCACTATCTAACCAAACAAGCCTCGACACAAACCTGCTCATTTTAGTCTTGGACTTCCTCCATCATGATCTGATGCCACTTACAGCCAGCATGTAGGCCAATCACTCTTATCTCCTTGTCTAAATAGTGTAGTGATTTTCCAGACAGCTTTGGCAAAACACAAAATATCATTTAATAATTTGTTGAAGGTTAAGCCTATGGGTTAAATTTACTACACAGTCATTTGTGCATTGTCATGATATTTGTATACGTTTATCATCATCACTTACGACCACTAGATGGCGTGAGCGTATTAGGAATGAACATATACAACGTATTAATTGTGTTACATCAAGCTTGTGAAGACAGTTTAGTTGACACAACTCATATTAGACAGCTGTATCAGTAAGGAGAAAATAATTATGATAATAATAATAAGAAAGTAGTATGACTATAGCAGTCACCCTATCTGAAAGCTAACCTCATCAAGATTGCAGGGCGTGGGGCTTAAAGGGATAGTTCACCCAAAAATGACAATTCTTTCATCATTTATTCATCCTCATATTGTTTCAAACCTGGATTACTTTTTATTTTCTTCTGCAGAATAGAAAGATGATATTTTGAAGAATGTTGGTATAATCAAACAACATTGAGCCCCGTTGACTTCCTTTGTACAAACCCGATTCCAAAAAGGGACACTGTACAAATTGTGAATAAAACCAGAATGATGTGCAATGATGTGGAAGTGTCAATTTCAATATTTTATTCAGAATACAACATAGATGACATATCAAATGTTTAAACTGAGAAAATGTATAATTTTAAGGGAAAAATAAGTCGATTTTCAATTTCATGGCATCAACACATCTCAGAAAAGTTGGGACAAGGCCATGTTTACCACTGTGTGGCATCCCCTCTTCTTTTTATGACAGTCTGCAAACGTCTGGGGACAGAGGAGACAAGTTGCTCAAGTTTAGGAATAGGAATGTTGTCCCATTCTTGTCTAATACAGGCTTCTAGTTGCTCAACCGTCTTAGGTTTTCTTTGTCGCATCTTCCTCTTTATGATGCATCAGAGATGCAAGCTTCTGAACCGAACGCTGATAACAACTTGGGTTGTCCATGTCCTCTTTAGTCCGGATGACATGGCATCCCAGTTTTCCAAAAAGAACTTCAAATTTTGATTCGTCTGACTACAGAACGGTTTTCCACTTTGCCACAGTCCATTTTAAATGAGCCTTGGCCCAGAGAAAACGCCTGCGCTTCTGGATCATTTTTAGATATGGCTTCTTTCTTGACCTATAGAGTTTTAGCCGGCAATGGTGAATGGTGGATTGTGTTCACCGACAATGTTTTCTGGAGGTATTCCTGAGCCCATGTTGTGATTTACATTACAGCAGCATTCCTGTATGTGATGCAGTGCCATCTAAGGGCCCGAAGATCACAGGCATCCAGTATGGTTTTCCGGCCTTGACCCTTACACACAGAGATTGTTCCAGATTCTCTGAATATTTGGATGATATTATGCACTGTAGATGATGATAACTTTAAACTCTTTGCAATTTTTCTTTAAGAAACACTTTTCTGATATTGCTCCACTATTTTTCACCAGAGCATTGGGGGAATTGGTGACCCTCTGACCCTATTCCTTATATGTACATTTAACTTTTCCGGCCTCTTATTGCTACCTGTCCCAACGTTTTTGGAATGTGTAGCTCTCATGAAATCCAAAATGAGCCAATATTTGGCATGACATTTCAGAATGTCTCACTTTCAACATTTGATATGTTATCTACATTCTATTGTGATTAAATTTAAGTTTATGATATTTGTAAATGATTGCATTCCTTTTTTATTCACAATTTGTACAGTGTCCCAACTTTTTTGGAATCGGGTTTGTATGACACATTGTATGACATTTCTCAAAATATCTTCTTTTGTGTTACACTGAAGAAACAATCATAGACATGTTTGAACGACATGAGGGGGAGTAAATGATGACAGAGTTTTTCTTTTTGGGGTAAACTACTACTTTGAAGTATGATCACTGCTAAATAAAACACGTACTAATGTACATTGCAAGTTAAATTACACAGTGACATCTGGTGGAAGCAACAGAATAGCCAGTCCAGTTTAAAGTATGAATGGTCAGTTTAAGTCAAAATATTAAAATTCCCTAATGCATGAACAAAATGTATTACCCAAACTATTTACCTTATAAGGTAAATACTCACACACACTGGTTATATTTAATATTTTTGTAGGTTTATGTTTGCATTGCTCCATGTATTCAAATTTTGTCTATTTTATAACAATTTTGTAACAATATCAAAGTCAATTTATTTATCCTAAAGTTATAGACTGAATGGAAAAGTGTAAGCTGGGTGTTTTAATCAGAAAGAGGAATGTTTGCTTCACCCGATACCAGCTGGTTAGTTTATGGAATGTACAAAAAACAATAACACAACACCAAGGCAAGTAATGTACCTTGTGTTCTTTACAGTGTTCCTTCATGCCAAAATACTTTTGTACATTTATAACAAAAACATAAATCTGACATAAGCCAGGCACGGATACGTTTTTTCATACTACATACTTTTGATGAATCTTGTAGGCAAACACAGTATAGATGCTGGTAAGTTTACATTGTTTTATTTATTTATTTTTTGATAGTACAACAACTTGCATTAGAGTTGCATGTAATTTATTAAAAATAATATTGTAGTAGTAATATTTACAAAAGCAAATATTAATTATTCAACTATTTTGTATTTGAAATCAAATTCGATTGGGGTAAATATCCAATCAAATGTAGTTTCTTGGCTTGTCTCTCATGGAATCTTCTATGAGCATGGGGTGTGAACAATCTGAAACAGGAAATGCGTAAATAGGTGTAGAGGACTTGTTCTTCTGGTTATTCTTGTATCTCATCTGTAGTACAATGTGACTCGTTTTAATGGTGTTTTAAACAGTGAACACATTTGAACAGTGAAACCGTTTTGGTTTGTTATGGATCGGATTGCAAGCCATGATTAAGTTAAACTGTAAAAAAGAAAAGACTTATTAATATTGTACCATTACAGGGCCTTACTACAAGAGGAAACAAGGATAATGGGAGGTAGGACTCTTTCTCTTTCTCATAATACAGTGTAATGCCAATTTTTGATAGATTTTTTAAAAGATAAGTAGATGTTGTGTTTGTGTATATATATGTGTATATATATATATATATATGGCAATAAAGCCAGTTCAATAAAGCCAGTTCTTGTTCTGATTCTGAATAATTGTAATTATTATTTGAAATAATGACAACGATCTTAGCAAACACAAAGTAATTATAATTAAAGGCTCAGTATGGAGATTTTCACCGCTAGAGGTCGCTCATTCAAGACAAACAATACAGCCTTATTGTCATAAAGCTGTGCAGGAGCGTGGAATGCTGGGAGTTGTTGTTTTTCCCTCACTGCTGTCCAAACTCACAAATGGATAAGATAATGAAATAACACTGTGCTTGTGGTTTCTAGGAACGTTTTTTTACGATTATCTCACAATTTATAAATAGTTGGAAACAAAATATATAATGTGAATGAAGAGTTTATTAAAAAAATCTTATGTATTGTGCCTTTAATACACATATCAATGTCAGTCATTTCATAATCCTGTCAATAATTCCATAAAGTCTGCATTTTATCTTTGGGTGCACTTCCTGACTGTCATTTATTTAGAAATATTAACACTAATTTATTGTTACAGACCAATAAAACAATGCAATAATGGCAACACTGACAATATCAATACACTCTTTCCCTTTTTGACATGTCATTCAGTGTAACTGACCTTTACTTAATAAAATATATCAAAGAATACTACATTTTATAGTTTAAATGAAATTGACCTTTTTACAAGAACTTCTTGCTGACAAGTAGTTAAAACCTAGTTTGAAGGATATTGGCAACGTATAAAGATTGAAATTGATTGAAATCACAGTTACTTATTATCTGGGGCTACACTGTCATGCTGAAATAGAGTCTTGTAAATGACCCTCTTATGTGAGTGAAAGAGAAACACTGAAAGCACAAATCACTCACCTTTGTTTAACAATGTAAAAGTTCAATGTTAAATCTAGGTTGTGGCTATACCTCTATGTACTGTAGACCTTTTAAACAAAGTAAATATTTAAAAAGAAAATTCCTCAAGTTCTCTATTTTTCTTATAGGCACTGAGTCAAGACCAAACAAAAGAATTGTACTTCTTGGGAAAACAGGAGATGGAAAAAGCAGTGCTGGGAATACTATTCTCAAACAACAAATATTCAAGAGCAAAGCTTCACCTGAATCTGTGACATCTGAATGTGTGAGTGGAGACAGGAAGGTCTATGGCAAAAACATCACAGTTATTGACACACCAGGACTCATGGACACGGGTCTGAATGAGGAGACCATCAAATTGGAGATCATAAGATCTGTGATCGAATGCTCTCCTGGTCCTGATGTCTTTACCATTGTTCTAAAGGTCGGAAGGTACACAGGACATGAAATGGAGATTGTGGATAAAATTGTCGAATATTGTGGAGAGGACACTTTTAAACATTCAGTGGTTTTATTCACTCATGGTGAACAACTCGAGGGTCAAAGTATCGAGGAATTTGTAAAGCAGAGTCCGAAACTACAGGAGCTTGTTGATAAATGTGGAGGTCACTGTCATGTCATTGACAGTAAGTACTGGAAAAAACGTCAAATGGGATACAAGAGCAACAGGGTCCAAGTGAAGCATCTTCTGGCAAGCATAGAACAGATGTTGAAAGACAATGAGAACAGCTGCTACACCAATGAACTATTACAAACGGTGGAGGAAGAAATTCAGGAGGAGATTAAACACATAAATGAGGAAAATATGTCTCTAGAAGAAAAACGGGAAGTAGCAAAAAAGATTGTTCACAAAAAACTTCTGGTTAGACTCGCGGGAGTGACAACAGGAACACTGACTGGTGCTTTCTTGGGCATTGGTGTAGCGGTGGCATCCGTTGTGGCTTTACTGAAAGCAGCCAGTATTCCGGGAGCAGCAGCGGCTGCGGCGGGAACAGCGGTGGCGGAGGCAGGACTCATCACAGGAGCGGCAGGTTCAGGAATTGCCGCTGGTGTTGGAGCAGCAGGTTCGGGCATCGCCGCAGGTATCGCAGGGGCTGGTGCTGCCGCAGCAGGCTCGGGGGTTGCTGTGGGGGTCGTTTTGGGAGCCGCAGCTCTCGCGGGAGCAATCGGAGGAGGAGTCACTGGATACAAAGCGGCTGAAGAAGGTGATTCGGTTAGAGACGCTATAAAGAATGCAGCAAAGCTGAACTATGAGAATGCGAAAGGTGTAGTTAAAAAGGCAGAGAAACATCAACACAAACTTTTTAAAAAAGCAGTAGACCAAAATTAGATTATAAATAACACACCTGATATTCTTTGATTCGTTTTTATGATTTTTATTATTAAATGTTTAATGCTGTTTGTGCAAATCATTATCTTTACAATATTTACATGTTTACAATCTTGAGAATTATCACTGTTAATGGTAACAATCCATTACATTATTAAAGATACATATGAACAATAGCACTGTGACTGCAGTGGAGTCATTCAGGTTCCTGGGCACCACAATCTCCCAGGACCTGAAGGGGCACATTCACATAGACTCCATTGTGAAAAAGGCTCAGCAGAGGTTGTACTTCCTTCGCCAGCTGAGGAAGTTTAACCTGCCACAGGATCTGCTGAAACAGTTCTACAAGGCCATCATTGAATCCATCCTCTGCACTTCTATATCTGTCTGGTTCAGCTCAGCTACCAAATCTGACCTCAGAAGACTACAGAGGGTAGTCCGGACTGCTGAGCGAATCATTGGTACAACTCTCCCCACTCTCCAAGAACTCTATGTATCCAGAGTGAGCAAAAGGGCAAAGAAAATCACTCTGGACCCCTCACATCCAGCACACTCCCTCTTTGAACTGTTGCCGTCTGGTCGACGCTACAGAGCTCTGAGCGCCAGAACAACCAGACACAGGAACAGTTTCTTCCCTCAGGCAATCCATCTCATGAACACTTGACAGACATGGAACACACAATACTTGTCTATATTGTATATTTGTATAGTGTTCTTTTATTCTTTTTATCATCTGTGTCTTGTCCTGTCGCTGTCATTCTGTAACACTGTGGAGCTTCTGTCACTAAAACAAATTCCTTGTATGTGTAAACATACCTGGCAATAAAGCTGATTCTGATTCTGAAGTGCTCCAGAACATGTTGTAAAATCTAAATTTGAACATAAAGAACATTCTACAACTCATTAATATACAATTATTTGCTTTATATGTTTAATTTCTACTGCCAATGTGTTGTGTATTCTGTGTGAATTTATTGACGTTTACTGAACGTTTACTGTCCATGTTACTGAATCCAACATATTTATTAAAGACACACTTGACTTATTCTTAACAAACTGTTAAAAAGTTGTGACCATTTATGACATTTTGCATCATATATGAATGACATCTAATATAAGATGTTGGTTGGCTTTAAAAATTATGTTAAAAATTAAGTTTAATTTAACATAAGTTAATATAAATTAATAAGAAAAGGACCCATAAATACATGTAAAATTCTGGAAGAAATTATCTTAAAAGATTAAAAAAAAAAAAACTCTGCTACAATCAGGGATTCCCAAACATTTACATTGATTAGATTTTTAGATTAGATTCAACTTTATTGTCATTACACATGTACAAGTACAGAGCAACGAAATGCAGTTAGGTCTAACCAGAAGTGCCATAATGCAGTAAAGTGCAGGATATAGATTGTGCTTCATGTTAGGATTATTTACAGGTGATTATAAACAGAGGTTTACTAAGATTTACAGATAAGATAGGGATGTACTATGAACATAATATACAGATGGCATAATATACAGATGGCTTTATAAACAGAGGTTTACAAATTGTGCAGTAAATATAGACAGAAATTTACAAGAGGATATGTACAATGTAGTGCAAGGTAGGGCGGTGAATAATCAATAGTGCAAACAGTGCAGTGGATGGCATTGTTACATTTACATTGCATTACTCACCTAGACGTATAAACTTTCTCAAAACTCGCCAAAATATTATAAACGGAATAGTGGGTAAAAGAATACACATTGATTGTATCTTTATTCATTATTTTAGTCCATGTATGAATGAAATAAAAGTTTAATCCTTTTAGCTCTGCAGAATTTTGACCTGAATTTAAAGGAGCACCCAACACATTAAGATAAATTGATAAAAATTGTCTCATTTTACAGAAAACCCTTTAAAGTTTAACAAACTGGTGTAATATTGCATATTTTATATTTTCACAAAATGGTTATAAACACAGACAAAAGGTCATTTTTTATAACTTTTTATAGTGTATTATTTAGGACCTGTTAAAAATATGAGGCATAATACGAGACATTGTAAATGTGCAATATGGACAGATATTATTGTGTAGGGCCAGTGGTAAGATTTAGATTTAGATTTTAATAGCTAAAAAGAAATCTTAAGCTATAACATTATCAAACATCTGTTTAAAGACAGACACTATATAAAAGTTAATTACTTTTTTGATCTACCATTAAACAATTTCAATATAGCTACAGCACAAAGGTTTGACAGATCAGATTCTCTTTGATGGTGCAAATAAAAAAAGTTTACATTTTACAATTTTTAGGCAGGCAAAAGATGGAAATTCAACTGATTGACCACCGCATCATGGTAGAATGTTTTTAGAAACAAAACTGAATCTTCTGCAAGATTGTAAGCATCAATAAATGCCCGAAGATTATGATATTGTAAGAGTTTAATAGATAATTAAAGTTTATGAACAAACTTTTTATTTGCTTGAGAAAGCCTGTAGGGGGCGTAGCAACTGTGTGGACAGATCAATCCACATATAACCTGATTTTAACATACAATAGTTCAAAACAAATAAAAACTTTCCAGTCACACAGGACCTTCATCAGTGTTCAAAATCAGGCAGTTCATCTTTACATTTTCTTACAAACTATTTACACTAATGAATGGTTGGTTTAATAATCAGTCCATTAGGGATGACCTGTAACTTTGCAACTGCAATTTATCAATCTATCTGAAAAAGAGGCTTTTTAAAGACTGGAAACAAGCAAATATCAATGCCATATAACCTGATTTTAACATACAATAGTTCAAAACAAATAAAAACTTTCCAGTACAGGAATTAATCAGTGCTTAATCAGGAAATCTTTAATTTTCTTACAAATTAATAATATAAACTTAATCCCTTCATTCAACTGCAATTTATTCTATCATGAAGGAAACATTTATGTAGGTGTTTAAAAACATTTACTTGAAAACTGCTCAGAAGAAATCAAATTAATTGTCATCAAACTTAATCCATTCAGGTTTACATGAATGATTTATGTTGTGTTTAAATAAATTTGTTAAAACTGCTCAGAAGAAATCCTATTCAAATTAAAATTAAGTGTTATTTTATGTGTTTTTCAGTAAAAAAAAAACAAACATAGTTCTTAATATTAATTTATCAAGTTTTTGATTTTGGTTTTTGGTTTTTTTGATGATTTTGGTTACCATTGTTTAAAAGAGCAGTGCTGGTGCTTATGCTGTGAGAAGATACATTTTTAAACAAAAGAACATTAACTAAAAATATAAATGCTGAGAACTTTAATCCAACACTGTTTTTTTTCTGGTTTATTTTACAGACTTTTCCCTGTTTTTTTAAATACAGAATTGTTTTGATAATATTACAAAAATAGATTGTAAAAATAGCGTGAAAAACCCATAAAAAACACAGATCTGTACAGGTGTAACCATGAAATTTTAAAGTACATGATGATATGAGAACTTCAAAAAGTGTTCATTTAATAAACTTTATTAAATAAAGTATTTGCACTTAATATCTTGTCACTGACTGATGTACTCACGTTGGTCCGCGTGACAAAATAGTCCAGTGGTTTTTTCCCGAATTTCTTCTTCTTATAATATCTTGTAATATTATGATACATTGATGAATAATCGGCCATTTAAAATACAACTATAAACAAAGTTATATTCATCTAAAAGGAAAAAATATTCAAACTAAGAGAACTCCCGCCCAGCGCAATGAATACAGTCACCTCAGGCAGTGTGGTGCAGCAGCGGGAGTCGTACAAGCATCAGCAACCGTTTCTGCTTAAGATGTGCAGCTAAAAATCATCAGGTAATTTTTTACATTTATTTTGTATTTATTATATGTGGTTAAATCTATCGTTAATTGTGTGTTTGTCATTGTAACATTTGGGCGCAAACTGTTAAAACTCCTCACGTGAGACGCAATCTGTGTCTTAAAGCTTAAAACACTGTTTTCTAAGGTGAGGTTGTGTGTATCTCACCAGTTTTAATGTTAAATCGTATAATGTGAGTGTAATTTGTTAATTTCTGTCAGGAATTTAAAGACAACTCATATGCTGCCTTAACAAACGCTTTGAACTTTAGCTTGGGCACATCTGACGTATTACGCAAGACAGTTTTATAGACGCAACGCCAGCATAGGAGTTGTCCTTATGACTCCCGACAGAAACTAACAAATTACTCTCACATTATACATTGTGCTGCTTTTCTCCGTTTTTCCCAAATAGATAAATTTATTTTGTATTATATCTTGTAAGTAATTTTAAAGACAATACAGTATCACATATAATTTTTAAATAGTAAACTATGTTAGCTTATTAAAAAAACAATGCGTAATCAGGAGGTTTTCGTTATATTTATTTCTTTTACTAAGACTAGTAAATGACAGTTTTACTTCAACATGTCAATGCTTAATGTCAAACCCTCTTTGTGTTTCATAATACTAATATGTATTGTTTTGGTTTTAAATTATGTAACATTATTTTCTGTCTCAATGCAGCTGGTCTGTCTAAATATTGAATTCTGATTGGCTGGAAGATGTGTGATCACCTTGGACAGTGGAATGCACAGGTACATTTACTGTAGTCAGTTCATTGAAACACATACAGAAACCTACAGAAAGGGCTTTACCAGTTAAACGGTACAGTACACATCAATACAGATACTCAGACTTCTTAATAAACATATCCCATGCATTCACAGTTTGTAAAACATGTTTATTTCCTCTCTACAGATATGTTCCGTATGCCATATGTTGTAAAGGTAAATTGCTGTGGTAACCCACTTCTAAATTACCATAGTGAAATTTTCCTGTACTCAGGGTTAAATGGGGCAAACAATTAAAAGCAGTCGAGGACCATCAAAAAATTTTGCTAAATAAATACTATATGTGGTAAAATGTGATGTCGAGATGTTCTGACCAGGTGGCAATATGTGTTGTGAGTAAGAATGAGTTGTACTGGAATAGGTGAATGTAAAACAGATTTTAATGTTTCAAATATTTTTTGTGATTTCAGGTCATGTGAAAAAACTGTGCTCGAAGAGAGCCACAGCAGATGATCACAGCAATCCAAAGAGTGGACTGTTTAATCTGAAATGCATAGTAAAAGATGGAGAAATCTTCTGGGGCTGGTTGTACCAGTTGGACGTAGACCAGGTTGTAGGACTTGTTTGAATGTGCCTGAAGTTCTGGAATTTATACCCGTTTTAAACAAAGCCTTAAGCCAGGATTCAAAAGAACTATTCCTTAAGTATGTTCATTATTTTATTAAAAAACAACTTATTATCAAACATTTAATATAATATTATTATTATAGTATTAATTATAATATTAATTTATTTATTAATAAACTTGTAGACTGATAGATTTTTAGATTAATTGCCTTTTTAATGTACCAATGTTCTGAAATACTAAGTTTGTATTTCCACTGTCAAATGTAAATGTTCAATAATAAAAATGTGTTGGCAGTTCATTAAAGTGACTATTTTTATTAGGATTATTTCCACAAACCTGTAGCCTTTCATATTACCTTTTACTGTTCCTTTGTTTTATACATAGTCACATAACCCATATTTTAATAGGCAATCACTGTAGATAACTGTGTAACACCCTCGTTTTAGAGGTTGTTAATCTGTTTAATAACCATTTATCTACAGAAATATACTGTAATTTAATTCATTTTGACCGTAAAATCTGTCCTGTTCTTTTACAGTCGTTTCATGTAATCATGTAAAACGATCTTTTACCATAAACATTTAGAGAATTTACCCTAAAAGTATTTATTTTCATTGTAATTTAACATAATGATTCTGTTTTTTACTATTTAATTAACACTTATAACCGGCAATATGCTGTTATCTCAATCATTTTTGACTGTAAAATCTGGTCTGTATTTTTACGCTTTATTCCATGTAATTTTGTGAAATGGTTATTTTCCGTAATTCGCCTAGAAGCTTTGCTGTCAGTCTTCAGACCATTTTTTTACAGTGAAAATGTAAAGGTTTTACATATAGAAATCATGTTTGTTTAACAAACATATGTAGATTTTTTTATGTTAATTTATGTTAATAGTGATTTTTTTGTGTACCAAGTAAAAAAAGCATTTCCAATAAACCCAGATTATAAAAGCCACTTTACACTGGTGTAAACTAAATCTGAATATAGACCATTACGCAAGATGTAAACAGCACTGGTCCAGAAGCACTTCCTGGCTCAGTTTTTTAACACTACACAAATGTCAGAACAAAATACAATCAACAGAACATTTACAACTGACTTGTTTAACAAACATCTTTAAGATTTAATTTAATTTACATATGTGAAATACAAAAAACTGAAACAGGAAGTGCTTCTGGACCAGTGTTGTTTACATCTTGTGAAATGGTCTATAAAATTGCCTGAAAAGATGTGACACTATAAATTAACAGGTGGCAAGTGTTATTACCACAATTTATCCAAAGGAGCTCTGGGGTATTAGGATGCTGAGTGTGAAAAAAGAGTTATTTGAGATGTTGCAACAAAAGCTATACATTTCGAAATGATGTAACACTGAAGATTGAATGATAAAGTACAAGAAAGGCAAGGACAGCAAAGAGAAACTCCACCTCTACAGGCTTGCCTTAAGGAAAGTTACAGCAACTGATAACACGCTGTGACACGAGGCAGAATGTAGACTCTTTTAAAAGAACAAGAAAGCCGAAATCACCTATGGAGGAACTAAAGCAACTGTAAAAAATTAAAGGGAACATAAAAACTTTCCTTCGGTGAAAGCAGAAGCCTCTTTTAACAACTTCAAGTCTCGTAAGGTAAGAATTGTTGCTTGTAGTAACATTCTGATCACATCGTTAAGTTTACAATTAATTATTAACAGTAATTATATGTTTGATTGCTGAACATGGAGGGTAATAAGGATGTAAAGTCATGCTTGTGGGTAGACATTTCATTGTCATTTGATAAGGAAATCATAAGCCTTTCATGACTGTCTGTTCAGGTCATTATTATCCTCTGACAAATATAGTAATATGTTAATCAGTAATGGTACAACAGTTACTTTCTGTAAGAGACTTCCTGTTAACTGCCTACTCATGATGATGTGCTTTAAGTATCACCAAATGCAATGTAAGAATTTGTGTGCATACTACACATAAGTTAAATATTATCAGCTGTGTTAAGCATGCAAAGACATGAAATGTTTTTTAGAAGCCTGCATAATATAGCATCTGGCGGTGAGAGAAAACAAGGTTAATGCCCTATAATTACATTTGTTAAATAAAACGTTGGCTGTTTACAGTTCTTAAACACTGAATGAAACAGGTGCGTATTTGTTTAAGCTTATTGAGCATGTGCTTTAATACTACGACAACAAGTTTTCATTGAAACAGTAGATCCCTGTATGAATTTAAAATATGTGGGCATGTATGCAGGTGTTAAGATGAATGTGTTACTCTTTTGTGCTATCACCCAGGAAATGTTTGCGTTTGTTGGTGGGTGTGAGCGGTACTTTTGTGTCTGTCTGATTTGTCTCAGACTTACGCCAGACAAAAACTAAACGCACTCCAAACACTGGTCATATCGGAATGCCGGAAAGTCAATCCAAGCGTGTTGAGCATTATATAAGTAACTGTCATTACCATCCAGCCCATTCACTCTTTTTGTCCTATATTTGTAAGGGTTTGTTTGGATAAGGGAAGAATTGTGAAAGATGTCCTAGTGAACATTACTGTTTGCGCAGGTCATGTCTGATCTCGCTATGGGGAGTGAGTGTTCTAGGTGGAAAAACTTGCTACAGAAAATTGACTTCTTCCAGTTAGTCTGTCATTTCCAAGAACACCCCCAAGCAATGCTTGTAGAGCAACAGGAAGCGTGAAAAATGGTGATATCTACAGTATGCCTCTGATGGCAATTATCTCTAACTACACTTTGCTTTACTGTAGAAATGTAAAAAAAAAGTAATAAACAAATGAACAGAAAAACAGAAAAATGTAAAGTAGCTTGTAAAAGTATTATTCTCAGTCAAATGCTAATTTTGTGTTTCAGTTTTACAGTAACAGGAATTAAATGATTGATTAATGATTGATAATATAGAAATTATTCTGATGAAATTACAGAAATACTTGGGTTGCCATGTAAATGTAATCTGTAAAGATTGTATTTTGCAAATTGTATTTTTTAGAGAGAAAAACACTTGTAGCAGCGAAACTACAGTAGTCATCCCTTTTTTTTTTTTACAATAACCTGGCAGCAATGGGCCAGTCAACATTTTGAAAAATTAGAAATAAAGTAAATAATTTCTTTGCTGCAAAATAGAAATCAGAGGATGTGAGAGGAAAATGATAGATTGTGAGATGACTGAACGTCAAGTCATATACACACACAACAATAATAATGCATGCATCATCTTTAGACCATCATGAGAAAATGGGTTGATTCATTTTGCAGGCACGTTGATTCATTTTACAGACATATTAGTCATAATAGGCTACGTAATTGCAAGTTCAAGATTACAAATCTCAATCTACAAACCAGATATGCAAAATTGTGAAAATATAAAATTTAAATGGAATTCTTTCTCTTTTTAGATTCTTTGGATTGGCCTGCAACCACACCTCCATGTCTCCCCTTGACCACATATCACTCCATCATCTGTTCCTATTGCCTTTGTAGTAGGTCCATCTTTCAACATGTCAGTTCAACTTTTCTCAAACACCACTAATGGAAAGAATGTTACCGACTCGATCATGAGCAACAGCGGTGGAGCGGTCGCTGGCGCCGTGATCCTCGGGCTCGTTTTTCTCCTTGGTGTCCCTGGCAACCTCTTCATCGTCTGGAGCATCCTGGCTCGAGCTCGCCAGCGTTCCATTACCACCCTCCTGATTCTAAACTTAGCCTATGCCGATGGATTCCTCATGTTGCTGACACCTTTTTTTATGGTTTATTTAGTTAAACGCAGCTGGATTTTTGGCCTTGCACTGTGTAAAATGTTGTTTTTTCTCTGTTGCGCCAACATGTATGCATCAATATTTATGATAATGCTAATGAGTCTGCACAGACTGGTTGCTATAGTTTGGCCAAAACGTGTCGGTGCCTTAAGCAATCGCAGGACAGTCCTAAAAATGCTAATAGGATTGTGGATTCTTGCTCTGGGACTCTCAGTGCCCCCTTTAATATTCAGGACGGAAAGTGGCGTGGTGCCAAAAAGTATAGTGTGCGACTGTAAACACCCAAAACCACAATATGTGAGTTAATTGTTTTCTCTTCACTTCAAAAGACTAACCCACTGAAGTAATTTGGATTTCTTTTATAATTGCTTTTATGTTTGAAGTGTGTGATATTTGTGCAGTAGCTTTATCCTGTTGAGTCGCATATAAGTACATAAAGATGCCATTTTTTATTATAAATCTTTGTAAAGAAAAAAGTCATATTTATGTGGGATGGCATACATTTTCTAATTTTTATTTGTTTCAGTTTCTAACAAATAAGAACAAAATTCATCTATAATAAATGACAAAATGATCTGTATTTTGTGTCTTTTTTAGGTGGTGTTGCAGTACTGTATGGAAACTGTGCTGGGCTTCTTGTTGCCGTACGGGGTGATCATAGGTAGTTATGTGTGTATTCTGCGCAGGATTCGCAAGACCAAGTTTCGTAGACGCATCCGCAGTGAGAAACTCATCCTGGTGATTGTCGTCTCCTTTGGTCTTTTCTGGCTACCCTACCACATCGTTAATATGGTGCAGGTGTGTGTTAAATTAAGGATTCTGTTGCTACAGTTTGTGCTACACTATGATTGGCAACATTGTGTATCCAGAATATAAACTTTAAAATTGCTTACTTATTGACTGATGATTAACTTTTGCTAAAATATGATGAAAAATTCAAATATGAACTGGTGCATTTATAGTTTCCATAAAATATTCCCATTATTGTATACCATTAAAATATTATAGACTACAAATTTGCTTGACAGGTCACGGCTGCCTTATATCCAAAAGATTCCCCTGCAAAAAAAGGGTAAGCAACTGAAACACTAACACAAGACATACTATATAACCAGTTCTTTCTGACATTGTGTCAGTGACGCAACACTACGCCAATAAAAAGGCCAATAAAATATTGGCGAGTGGAATATCCATGCCACCCTTCACCCTGTAAATACAAGAATGAAAGGGGGTGTAAGGGGTGTGTCTGTAGATTTTGGACATGAGTGTATCTGGGCAGGTCCAGATGCTGCAAAACTGTCACGGGACAAAGGTGAGGGATGGCTATATACTGTTTACAGACCTCTTTTAATGCTGATTGGCTAGATTACATGATCACTCTTCTCACTGACTTTTATAGAAGATTAAGAATAAAAGTTCAACACTGTGGTATAATGAGAATAGCCGGAAAATAGCACAGATTGTGCAGAATGTTATAGTTCCCTTAAGAACCAACTGCAACCATGCAATACTATATGTCTGAAAAAAATCAAAGTCAATGTTAGGCCCTGAATGGTTTAGCTCCTCAGTACTCGAGGAAGCATCTATTGCATTACAGTCCTTCACGTTCACTGCGGTCAGTTGATAATACTTAAAATTTAAAATCTAGCTCCTATAAATAGGTAGATCCTTTATCTATTCATAACACCTCATTTGTGTTTGTCTCACTAAGCAAGTTGTGTTTTCCTCTGACAGACTGGATAACTTCTGGAAATCATTACGGGCTCTCACTTCTACTGTGGCGTTTGTCAGTAGCTGCATAAACCCTGTTCTTTACACCTTTGCCGGAAAGTCTTACATCCGTCGTGAGGGTCTGGCCTTTATGGCACGGCTGTTTGAAGCCACAATGCTGGACACAACTTCGAGGATCCGGAGGAGCAATCAGAACAGTCGAGAACGAGAGAAGGAGACAGATGAGAGAGAGAGTTTTAAAGACAAAGACTCAGACTTAAGTATTAAAGTTGTGCCACTTGCCAAAATGGGAAGTGCGCATATAGCATGAACTTGCACTACAAAAATGAATTTCTTACTTAGTGCTTCTGTCTTGTTTTAGTACAAATGCTTTTTGCTTGTTTTAAGCATAAACTCACTTAAATTTGATATTTTTTCATGAAACAAAAGGGCTATTGGTGGGAAAATATAACCTACCATAGCAGTGCTGAAACAGTTTCTGCATTGTTCAATGTGTTTCATACATTTAAACTTAGAAAAAGTTCAACTGAACAATGCTGCTACATTGTTGGAAAGGACAATTTGTACTTTTGTAAAAAATTGCTTATGAGGCAAGATGCTGAACGCCGGCACCAAGTTTGAGAGACTGCCTAAAAATCTCAACGAGAATAATGAACAGACAAGGAAGGAAAACCGTGACTAACAAAAACCATCCTACACACATCACTAGACCACTGCCACAAGGGATTTAGCTATTAACTAATGAACTAAACCAGGAACAGGTTTTAACAGTCACAGCAGGAGATGACATATAAACAAGAAATGTTAACAAAACACAATGAACTTTTTATTTTGGAGGGTCACTACAAGACGTGGGATGCATTTAAGAATGATTCAAAGACTTTTGTCTATCATTGCCCAGTAGAGGATGCCACACAACAGATGCAAATGACCATTACTTTGCTTAGAAAAAAAGTCCTTAAATATATCTACACTACCAGTTAAAAGTTTACAATCACGCACTGACTTATTTTTTCAAACATTTTAGAATGACATCAAACTCATCCGAACAATAGAATAAGACAAAAGGAGTCATGGTAATTATCTGTTGGTGTAATTATTCTTGTGTGGAAAGTGTTGTTATATAAACTATATAGCAATGCTCAGTGTATTAAATCATTACTGAGTGAGACTTGTACAATGTGTACATTTCTTTTTTATTAAAGATTTATTTTTGCAATTATTTAGATAGCACAGTTGAGAGAGGACAGGAAACAAAGTGGGAGAGAGAGGGGACACAAGGGCACTGCCTCCGGTGCGTACATTTCAACTGTATAGTTTAAATATACTGTTTTAGCATGTTACAGTTTTAATAACCTTATTAACATTTTTGTTATAAGTTTTGATAAATCTTGTAAATAATAATGTAACAGTATAATTATTATGTACAGATTGTATTTTAATAAATGTTCAGTTGATCTGTATGGCATATGAGTAGTGTGTAGTTTTTATTCACCTAAATTTTTGTATTATTTTTTTAAAATACCAAAAATGACAAAAAAGGAAAAATATATCTTAAATAGAAAACAGTTCTATTTATAAAAAAATACTATTAAAAATAACGTTAAAGGTGCAGTGTGAACATTTTAGCAGCTCCTAATGGTGAAGATTTTTTTTTTTTTTAAGAACTTTATTGAACATTGTAAAATTTACAACCATAAGTGGCTTGGTACAAAGTACCAAAGTTTATTAAATAAATAATAATAAATAAAATAAATACAGAACTTTATTAGGAACATTATAAAATTTACAAATATTAGGAGACAATAAGTGTCTTGGTACAAAGTACAAAAAGTTAATAAATAAATAAAATAAGGAAAAATAAAAAGGTGCGTTTTAAAAGTTTAAGATTTTCTATTAAATTACATAAGTTTAAGGCTTTCTGTGATGGTTTCTTCAGGGTTCTCGTTTTAGGGATAGAAAAATGAAGAGTATGAGGGCATAGTTCAGCATTAATGATTTGAATTTAATGAAATAGCCAATGGAGAGAGATGAGGAGTGGCGTGACAATTTGGAAGAGTCTTTAAGAATCTGCAGTGGTTTGATTTTTATGCAGGAAGACCAAAATAACAATAGTCCAGTCTGGAGATTAAGAATAACTGCTCTGTGAGATATGGCCTGATCTGCTGAAGATCATACAAGCGTGATTCATCTTTGGTAAAAAATGAAGATTACACCAAAACCTAAAATAATACATTTTGCATTTGTTAAGAGGTTTAGGTAAATCTTCCAAGATGAGATGTCATTGGGAAATAACGCCAGTCATCTGGCTGGAAGGAGAAGAAAATCTGAGTGTCAAATCTTCCCAGAAAGCTGAAAGTTTAAGATTTTCTATTAAATTACATAAGTTTAAGGCATTCTTTTTCTTTCATTCGTTTTAAAAAATAATGGCATAGTTCCTTGTGAAATAACGTGAGAAATTTGGAAGAGTTTTTAAGAATCTGCTTTTATGTAAAAAGGGTGTTCAAGAATAACTGTGTTTTCTAAATTTGTTCATCACCAAATAATACAAAGGTAAACAATTTGTTAACATCCCAAGCACCAAATTTACAATCATAAAAAGGTGTTCTGTAGTTTCAATTTGTTCATCACAAAGGAACATTTGTTAACATCAAGACCAAATCGACATCTCAAAAATTCTCTAGAGTCCTGGAGGTCCTGGAGGGCGCTGTCCTGCAAAGTTTAGCTCCAGCTTGCCTCAACACACCTGCTTCAAAGTTTCTTGTATGCCTAATTAGACCTTGATTAGCTGGTTCAGGTGTGTTTAATTGGGGTTGGAACTAAACTCTGCAGGACAGCGGCCCTCTAGGACCAAGTTTGCCCATCCCTGCTCTAGAGGGATAAACTCCACTAAGAATTTTAAAATGGACTTCCTTGGCTTTTGGTGCCACTGGAAATTTCAAGTATTTTGTTCTTAGAATTGTAACATCATCCTTAGAGAAATATTGGAACATTACATTTTTATTGGAAGAAAAGGAATATAGTTCATTAACAAAAACATTCTGCATTACAATATTGGATAAATTAATGTTAGTAATAGAAACCATTCACCAAAAGTTGAGGTAGAGAAGGTGGTACAATGTTTTGAGATAAAGTACAAGACATCTGAATAATAGATTGTGGGATAGCTTTGATCATGTTATCATATTCCTAATGGTGAAGTTGCAAAGGGCTTGGTCCAAGATGTCTCCGATCTGAGACACCAGAGAGTAGCAATCAATGTGGATTTCGTACGAAGGTAAATTAAGGAATTATATCTACTTTATCATTCAATAAACTGATATGTTATTGTGAATATTATTATTTATTTATAACAACATACATGATACCAAAACACAAAACGCGCTCTGTAGAGCAGTTTGTTTGTTCAAGTCTACTGTAAAAAAACATGGCAGCGCAAAATGGCGACTTCCATACATCAAGGAAAATCCATGTTAATTCATAAATGCACAACATAGATCCAGACTCGCGCACTGTAATTCACAAATGCACGCAAAAGATGCGCACAATCCACAAATGCATGCAAGAGATCCACGCATACATATACACAATCCACGAATACTTTATCTTTTCATGTAACTGTAATCTTATGCACAAAAATCACGTGTGCTTTGAACGTCTGTGAATATACGCTTTTGTACCTGTGGATACTTTTGAGACAGTTGTTCTGCAGCTCTGATTTACAATGCACAGAAGCAGGTCCGTGCCTAAGTGGTGATGTCACCTGCGATATAGCGTCCTCCTCAAGAGGGCGCTCACCAGCTTTATAAACTTTATAACTTTAAAATAAAGTTACTATAAACTTTATAACTTTAAAATAAAGTTACTATAAACTTGATAACTACGGATAATATATATATACATATATTATTACAAACCATGGGCTGCTTTAAAAAGGAACTCCAAGTGGTGTATTAGCAGTGGTCTGGTCAAGAATGTACACATGGTTAATGAGATTGATGAGAGTACAAGTTATAATAAATTACCTCTTGTAGCATGATCTCAAAAATTATTAAAATAAAAATGTATGTAAACTTGTTTTTTTAAGCTCTCGAAGGGATTCCCTAAAATTTTAATAAGGTTTTTAAAATCCCCGTAACTGTTGTGATAAAAACAGTTTGTTCCTTGGACATCATACCCAGGTAGTAGCAGGGTTGCTTTTCAAACAAAACATGAATGCCCAATGATCTCAGACAACTTAATCCTGCCATAATAATCAAATACAGCATATTTTTGAAAAACGATCGATCATAATTAGTGCGATTAGGTCATCTTGAACGTAGTTTGCAAGCGTATAAGGAACCCTGAAAAAAAGTGAGCCAGCTGCCCCTGAATTGCTCCAGTACCACTCTGTCTGACTGCTCATCCTGGCATTTTCAAATTGCTAAGCTCCAGTGTTTTTATATGGTCTTTAGTTTACCAGCTATACCAGATATGAGTTTACCAGTAAACCAGGAGGACCCAGTGGTAAGCGTAAATTATTTATTCAGGTTATTATAATAAAATACTTACACTTGTATTACTGTACTGCTAAAACTGTTGGCTATCCATGCATATTTATTAAAAGGTATTTTTCATAAAACATTACAGACATCTGTATTTAAAGATGTATTTAAAAAAATACATTTAAAAAAAAATCTTATTTCAACATTTTTTACATTACATTACAATAATCTGTATTTAAAAAATCTGCATTTTTAATCATTGATACAGTATAAAACTATACTGTATAATAATTATATTGTAGTTTTAATAATATTATTATGTAATTATAATAATATTATCATTAAACATTTATAATTTTTATAAATAATTAAATAATTTATTATAATAAGACAAACATCTGTCCACATGTTTACTGTCTGATATGGGCTGGGAGATGAAGGAGACACCCCCGAGTGTCTGTGACGGGACCTGGCATCTTGCCCATGCTCTCCCATCTCTGAGTGACAGGGTCATAGCGATGAGCAAGCTTGGCCTCGCTATAGTCCTCCTGACAATAACCTCCTAGAATATACAGCTTCTCCTCCAGAACAGCAGAGGCCGCTCCAACATGAGGGATTGGAAGAGGAGTGAACACTGTCCAAATGTCTTTCATGGGGTCATACATTTCACAGGCCATCTGGTCTGTGTAGAACTTACGGTGGTTGCACACACCACCAGCTACATAGAAATATTTTTTCAGGCTCTCCATGCAGTGCTGGGCTCGGTTGTTGGCCATTTGAGCAAGATAAGTTGTTCCTCTTGCTGGGTGATAGAGGAACATGGAAGCCAAGCATTGGTATTTACAGTTGAAGCCTCCTGAGATAAAGATCTCACCTTCCCAAACTGTGGCAGCGTGCCCGCTCAGGGCTTGGTCCAATGGATGAGCAAAGCTGAAAAAGTAAAATGATTGATTCTTTTTGTTTATCCAGATAAATTTGCCAAACTTTAGACCGTATCCTATAAATGCTTCACATTTTAGCAGGTTAATAATGTTCATGAATAAATGGTATAATACACACTATAAAATGTAAAAGCTGATTTTATTTAAAATAGAAATGATTGCATACTAATAAAGTCTAGTGACTCAAAATTATTATTTCAATTAACTTCTTATCAATTTTTACCTTGCAAGAAAAATATAAGGAAAGCCATTGCAATGCTTACCACTGGGTCCTCCTTATATGCAATGGTAAAAAAGTTAACAAGTGTGCTAAACTCACAACTTAATGTACTTAATGTAAAGTGTCACTGGGTTTCAGATGAGTTCTGAACATCTCAAACCAAACTGATTTGTGACATATCAAACGTTTCCAATACAAGTTCATAAATAACCTCAAACATGATTCAAACTTTACCACTTATATTAGATTTTATAGCAATACTCTTACAGCATCTCAACAACTGTTTTGTGTTTATACTTACTTTAATTCTTTTAAATTCTAATGAACCAACTAAAATCCAAACTTATTCAAACGTATTTTAAACTTGTTATTAAATAAATTAAAATTTTATTAGTGTCTTAAGGTAAGAAGGAGTAATATTTCAGAGTTATAAGAAAGAGTTATATCTTTATATTTAGGCTCCTACCTCCAGGAATCTGATTCTGTTGAGTATTGTTCCACACTGTCCAGATTTGTATTGATGTCTTTGTCTCCTCCAACAGCATACAGGAAATTTTCTCTCACCACCAGAGTAAAGTTGCTTCTCTTTTCAACCATGTCTGCCAGCCTTTGCCAGATGTCTTGAACAGGGTCATACCTATTGTTGTGTAGACAAAGAAGGAAACAATGAGAATAAGGTGAGAATGAACAAACTTTTTTCTATGATTTTTTCAGTAAGTTGATTAAAACAATTTAAGACAAAGCTTGTAATAATACATGAAAGATTATATGAAGCTTTTGAGGAAAATCATTTTCTTTTCTGTGTTTTTGATGGTGGGTTTTGGGAAACAATGCCTTTTTGATTATACAGATATACTTTTATGCCCCTGATGAGAGATATATATGCTTTTGATTCAATTTAGTGAAATTCAAATTTCATTTCATTTCTGTAGCATTTTCCAATTTGCATTTGTGCAAAACCAGCTTTACAGTAAATATAGATTACTACAGACAGTAAAGATGGGGAATACAGGAAAAAAATCAAAGAAAAAGTCTTTCAAGATCAAGACCAGGAACAAGACATTGCGTCATGATTGTTGATTGCTATGGGGAAAGTGCAGGTCAAGGTCAAGTCATGTTGCAATGCACACAACAGAGACTGTTTAGCGTCACTCAGTTATACTGTCTAAAGGTACACATGCAGACCCTCTTAAGGTTTGGCAACATGGCTTAGCATCTCATTCCCCTGTCTTATGGAATCAGGTTACATGAATAACCTGAAATGTTCCCTTTGGAGGGAACTCAATGCTTGTCATGTTGGTGGGAATGGGTATACCCACTACTCCTTACAGAGGGAGGGCCTGTCTAAGGCTGTAGAAAACTGCACAGATAGTACCAAACACAGATCAATCCAGTAGTGTCAATGTATAGGATATAAAACCTAATAAATGTGTGCAGAGAGTACTACCCTGGCAAGGCACAAACATCACTGAGAAATGCACCGCTAGACCACTAGTCTTAAATGTCCCCCAGAGGCTAAACCATTCTGTGTGCTTCATAAATAAGGATAATACCATTTGTAATCATCCTATGCCCACATTTCCTCTATAGTGGCCCCCAAAGTTGGTCCACTGATCCAGGACCTGGAGGTAGATTCTCAAGGCCCTAACTGGACACAGAAGGTAAAGCATTCATGCTCTGGTGAATAATACGGCAGAGGGAGGAAAGCCTGGAAGACTGGCAGAAGAAGCAATTTATAAATATAATTCTGTCTAGGGTGCAAAATAGCTTTAACCATGCAAAAATCTAAACAAAAGAAGGCAACCGACAGGACCTGCAGAGCTTTAAACAGAGCCCTTAGGAGCTACGATGGGAAACATGAGCCAGATGGAAGAGTGAAAATGGTCATCTTACTTAAATGATAGAGATGCTTTCTTCTCAGTGGACAATCTAATTTTTTAGCTTATCAACAGTCCAACTCACTAGTACCTCAAGCAGCTCCTCAAAGACAAACGATGTCATATATAAGCATTGGATCCTTGCTGGGGAGAAAAGAGAATAGAAGAATATGGAATCTCAGATGCTGTGTGCACAACGCCAACAACTAGCAGTGGCAGGGCTACATGATCTCATTCATTTCAATGAAAGCTTGGCTATTATGCTGACACAAGCAACAGTGACCGGTGGTGACAGGATAATGGCATAAGTTGAGAAATGTTCAACCTGATGCAAATGAGGAGCAACTTTTGAGAGTGACTACCAATGGTAGGAAAGTCAGCGTGCATTTCTACATCACTTGACCTTGCCTGTAATAGATGCTGGTTCATGGGCCAGAGACATTCTGCATAGTGTCAAAAAACTGAACAAAAAAGGCATTGTTGAGTTGCAGAAAAGGAACTGTAAAATAATGATTAATTTATAATACATGGTTACTATTGCAAATGTATTGTTACATTACCTAAAAGCAGATTTCATGGTGTCAGCCTTGGCATAAAAGTGGCAGCCTCCAGCTAAATATAATTTACCACCAAGGACCCCCACAGAATGTCTAAATCTAGCCAGATCTGGCATTTCTCCCAGCACTCTCCATTCTATCTCCTTCACAAGGCCTGTTCCATTCCTCAGAGAGTTAGCAAACCAAAGTTGCTTACTGGGAAGTCGTTGACCCATGTCTGGATGCAGTTGATCGCCTCCAACTAAAACAAGAGCATCTTTGGGGTAACGTACACGATGCTGTACTACGGAGTTAGAGACACCAAATCCAAACTCTTTAAGCGCAGATTTGTAGAGTTCAACCTTTCCTCCCGCACTGCATTCCATTCTGAGGTTTACAGCACGAACTTCCTGAAATTCTCTAAAAGTCATGAATGGAAAACGAACGGCTCTCATAAGCTTTTCAGCCAGTTGAAGTCTTCCAGCAAATTCTGCCTCCACCCAGGCAACAACTGCTCGGAAAACTGTCAGCTCCGAAGAAGCAGATAGTGCGTTGCTTTGAAGGAACTCCAGGAGCCTCTCTGTCGGTAGGTCCAGAAACTTTGGCGTGGCAGATACTTCTTGAAAATGTCTTAAGACAAAATCTTCTGCCAGCTCTTTTAAATCAGTCATCCCATAGGCCTCTGCAAAAGATGCCACATCCAGGCAGTTGTGAACATCTATTTCCTGCTGCAGAAAGTTAAGGCAGAGTGAAAGGGCTGTTTCAAATTGGAATTGAATAGAGGTGCATGTCAATTCAAAAACACAGTCCCATCCAAGTGCAAGAGCCCCACTGTAGACACAGTGGAGAAGGACCTCAAACTCAGCGGCCTGGACTAACAGCAGAGACACCGATTGTTGCTGGCTCTCCCGCATACCGGTGGTAAACATACCTCTGAAATAATGACTGCTGGCAGTCAGAAGCACCCTGTGAGCTTGATTTAGGGAAAATAATGAATATTCAGTTAATGCAGGCATATACAAAAACTATAACAATCCATTAAAGATTGTCCTTTACTAGAGCTAACCCTCTGTTCCACGTATAGTTCCTGAAACATATTTTATGCAAGAGAATGCAAATGCTTCACGACACATAAGCTTGATTTATGTTACAACTGTACTGTTCTCATGTGAGTTATATAATCTATATTTTAGTGTCAAAGTGTCTCTTACCATGGAAAACTCTTCCTTCTACAACCAGCTCTACATCACATCCCACTTTCTCTGCCCATAACTGCCTGATGGACTGCAAGCTGACAATCATTTGGTCTTCTAATGAGCTGTTTTTCTGTTTTTCGCTGCCACCATGTATCTCTTCTTGCACTTTTAAGAGCTCCATAATTCTTGAAGCTCCAAGGAGTTGAGCTGTGATTTGAATCTGTGTCTTATCTTTATTTATAGTGGTGATGGTTCCAGTGTAGGCAAACTCCACCACTGCAGCCAGCCCCAAACCATGTACCTCAGGACCCAAACTCAAAAACGTCTCCTTCTCACCTGCACACCTTTCTTGAAGTTTTTGCCGGATGAGGGAGCTTACTCCAGCCAGGACAAGGAAGTGGACATGGAGGGTCAGTCCATCCTCTGTGCTGAGAATCAGGTCTGTGAGGAGGTTCTCCTCAGTCATCTCCCCTAAAGTCTGAAAGATTTCACTCGGGTAACTTTGTCTGTGATACATGTGAACCTGGTCATGTTCATGTTGTTTCTTTTTTATTACTCCTATCCTGCTGTCATTATAGGACATAATCCATTTGAGTTTTCTGTTCTCCTCTTCAAACTTCTCTCCTCCTTCTTCTATCAGCTGTTGTCTGTGTTCTTTCTCTCTTTTCCAGTGTTCCTCCCATTCCACGGGCAGATGTTTTCTTGAAAATTCCATGTTTTGTGTCGTCCTGTGTATACTGTAGTTGCAGTGCTCAAACTTGTAAATGTGCATGTGCCACAATGCTGCACTCTCCTGGAGTAAACAACATGCTAATTTTAGGTTCTGGGTCAGTAGATCTAATTTCTATAGACATTTTCAGTGGGGTCAGAGTCTTCTTTTTTACCTTTAGGACTATTAGGATGATTCCAAGTTCTTCATAGTTCTCATAGTTAAAGTTCTCTCAACAGGTAATATCGATGTAGCCAATTTCTCTGTTATTGAGGGAAGTGATGGTAGAGAACCTGTAAAGTAGCCTATGTAGTGCCTGTGATGAGGTGTTGACAGATCTTAAAACGAAAAACAAAAATAACCCCAAAATTAACAAAAAATAAACCATGTGTTTTGAAATCAAAACAAAAAAAATGTTTTTGACTCACAACTTCATGGTTTATTAAATTACTAAAGTGTCTTATTAGGTGGATAAACCAAAAACATTTGGTGGAATTCCCCAAAAAGACTAATTTTAACTGGATCTGGCAACACTGCAGAGGCTGCACCCTTGCCCTCGTCCCCAGTCTGTTATGGTGCTTTGCAAATGATTATTTTATTTATTACCCAGTTTTGAAAGTGTCCAGTTTTGTTGTTAACCTAGTTACCAACACACACACTGTTTATTTTTAAAATTGAGCCACCACAGCGGCACAGTGTTTGTACTTTTGTTTAAACTAAGGTTTAAATAAAATGATGTGGGAAATAATCTCACATCTACTCCAGCCGCAAGGCGCAAAAATGACAAGCGTACAGAAGAAATAACACATTGCAAAATGTAATTCATTGTCAATTAATATTTTTAATCTTTACAATTTAATTTGTGAGGCAAGACCATTAAAATGTAGAGTTGATGATTTGATGAGGCTGCTTAAACTGAGTTGAGTTTTGAGTCGTACAGGCAAGCGCATGGCGTCATAGCTGTGTGGATGCCAATTCTCCTCAGCCCATATACACCTGCACTTTCAGAAAAAAAGTGACACTGCTGGTACCCTTTCAAAAAGTACAAATTTGTACTTTACAAGTGTATTTTAATAGCTGAAAGGTACATATTGGTGCCTCAAAAATACTTAAATGGTACATATTAAGGCCTTTTTAAAGGGTACTGTCCCAGTGACAGCTCTTGTACCTTTTTTCTTACAGTGTGCATACCATGCATACACAATTGGTAATACTTAATAAGGTTGTATTTGTTAACATTAGTTTATGCATTATCTAACATGTAGTTTCAATGAATACTTTCACAGCATTCAGTCATTTTAGTTCATGTTGCTTTCAGCATTTACTAATATATTTATTAGTAAAAACTTTGAAAGTATATTACTGTTTTAAGTTTGGCTAAAAGTGTATTTAATTGGACAACACGTTCTTTTGCATCCTCAATATTAAACAAAAAGTTACTTCTAATTTCTAAGAGTTTGTTAGTTTTTCCAAGATATTTTCTTTACAGAAAAAGATGAACCTGTGCTGTGGGATAGATAATCACTTCTTTTAAATAATAATTAGATCATAACTAATGTTAAAATCAGTTTAAAATAACCTTGACAACATTTTTTTTTAAAGATTTAGTGTCACACAAATAACAATGGGGTGCTTTTTGTCAAATGGTTTAACCATTAGACTGGGACTGAAATTCTGTCTTTTCCTGTTTCGCAATGTAACTGTTGATAATAAAAACCTGCAATAAACATGAAAATTAAAGTTTTAATAACGTTCTTATTAAACAGCTTTATTACACAGTAAAAATGAATTCTGCAAAACAGTCACCCTGGACTATAAATTCAATTGTCTCTTTAATTCCAGGAAGAGTTATTATGGTAGTCTTACACAATATCTGCAGATGAATTACTGCTTTTTGGTGAAACTCAGTCAGTAATAATCAGTTAGCTTTTGGTAATTTATTTAATGAAAACATATGTGCAGAGCATGATTTACACTAATTCACAGGTGTGTAAAGCTGTATTACATGTGGTTGTGGATGGAAGGTGACATCCTATCATCTTGTTTCTTTCCAGGTTAAATGAAAACCTTGTAGCCATGAATTCTATTAGTGTGTTTGTATGCAAACTACATAAAAGACCTTATTTTAGGACCCTAGTCTCAATGTACAAAGTTCTATGTACAAAGATTAACAACACTTGCAATGCAATTAAACACTTTAATCTCACGATTACTTGACAAAAGGTTTTTATGTGCTCACCTAACTACTTATTAAAATTTGAGACTAATCTCAGACATTGGTTTCCCAGTAAATTATTGACCAGAACCAATTGACACATACCTGTATCAAGATGTTCCCAAGAAGAAAGGGAAGAGCATACATAACATCTTTAATGTCATCTTTTCACAGAAATCTCTAAAAGCTCACAAAAAGTGCTCCAGCCCCTTTGTGTGGGAGGAGATACGGCATATCTTGTTGTATAAATTACGAAATCCATGTTTATAATGCTAGAAAAACCAAGCCGCCAGACTGGGAATAAACACTTTTAAGTTCTTTTATCACTTTTTTTCCTCATTTTTTAAATTTACGAAGTTCCAAAGGACAAGGAGACTATTTGCCATATATTCCAACTGCAATTAAGTAAGAAGTGTTTTTGTATAAACATTGAATTATTAATTATAATTTTTTTTATTCTAATTTATTTCAAATTTATTAATACTGTTGCAAAGCAGCTTTACAGTAAATAGATTTATATTAGCAACTGTAAAGACAAAAGAAAAGAAATTATGAAATATATGTCAATATAGAATTTTTTAATAAGATGTATATTGACGAAACTAACAGACACGTCTGTAATCAGACCATTATATTCATAATGCTATTACACAGTTTTAAATTTTTCATAAGGTCTATATTAGCAATACTAACTAGCAGAAAATAATTGTGTGTAAGATTGTAATTGTAAATAGAAAGATGACTAAACTGATGACGGCTACTACAAATTTGAAACATTTGAAGAAATTGGCATGCATAAGAAATACAATTTCTGTACCATAATACTTCAAGAAATTATGATTTACTGAGACTGAGACATTTAGTTAATTTGGATGATAGGTTTTAAAAAACAGACATGCCATTCTAGTTTTTATGTAAATGGACCAGAGATAATTATTAAAAAAGTACAAAAAATAGTCATTGAAAGAATGACAAGAGGCTGGAATGGCTGCAGACACTTTAAACTAAACAAAGGTATCTAAAAATAATACCACAGATAGGAAAGAGGTCAAAGGTCCCCAGGCAGAACGGTGCGAAAAAAAGCAGGTTTAACGAAACTGGCAGACACTGATGATGCCGGCTGAGGGTGTAGACGGAGCCAAGCAAAAGCCTGAGGTCAAATCAGGAGGAAAAATCTGGTGGACAGTGTTGTTCGACTTCATGCCATGATGCGCATATTCTGAATAATGTACGGTTATATTTAACTTCATAACATGCAGTATAAGAAAGCATCGAACACATTATAAATATAAAGTGTTTTGCTGGTTAACAGTTTTAGTGTTAATTTGACAAATTTGACATCTAATCCACTTAATCTGCGAAGAAACACAGCATGAATGTAACTACAGCGTGTCCAACTTGACAGCTCTGTTTTTAACTCCTCTCTCAACTGCAAAAAGAAAATCTCGCTGATCTTCGTGCATAAAAATCTAAAAATAGTAACATGGGCACAAATTTCTAAATGGTGTGAATGGCGTTTCATCCACGCAGACGATCTTATCAGGGAACATGTTTAAAACCAAGTTTGAAATAGTTGCCGTGGGCTTTGTGGTGGTGTTGCCGATGTGGAGCGATCGTGGTGTAATCTGTAGCATCATGTTATCTTTTCATCTCTGGCGATTGTAAAATTCATAAATGTTATGTTCAGTTGTAAAGATTATCTTAATAGACAAAACGTGTGACTATCATAAACCTTTGTTAAACACACAGCTTGTTTTTGCGATAATCCAAAAGTCTATGGGAAAAATCCATACTCTTTGAATGCAGACTAAATTATTTGTTATTAGAATTAATAGATTTTAGTAATACTATAAAATTGCACAAATTATTCTTAGTAGTATGTCATGTTTTATTGTATGTGCTTCAGCCGTAATGGACATCTGATTCATGTTGTTCTTTGAATCCTAATAAAATATTCTTTATTTGACCCTGAAATTACAGTTCAGTACTGTACTTTAGAGTTTAGCTCTAACTCTAATCAATCACATCTAAACCTCAATATCTTCCTGATTACTAGAAGATTACATGTACAAGTATAGCAGGTGTGTTTTATTAGGATTCAAGCATAAGTGGCATCAAATCATTGCTCCTGGGTGGTTATTGCCTGCAGAACCTCGCTCCATCACAAATGTTCGTCATTTTCTATTTTTTAAGACATTGATTAGCTGGTTTTGGATCTAAGATGGCTCTTTGGTGCAGGATTTGACTCCGTTACCTGTTTTCACAGGTGAAGTGGTTGTAACTTGAAAACGTGCAAATGGGTCACCGCTTCTCCAGGCACAGACTGTCAGGCACAGACAGTCTTCCGCCAGGTTGCTTTTCAATGAATGAAGAAGCGCCACCCCATTATCCATCAGGTATCAGCATGGAAAATCCAGGTGATAGAACACGAAGGGCGTCAGATGTTCAGGACTCAAGGCAGGATGGTAGACGACCTTCCATATACAGCACTATGGATACTGTGCCACATTTTGAGTTTTATGCCAATGCCACCGCCACAGGCCGCACCAGGCGCAGCAGACCATCGCTGGAGACTCTTCGAAAGGCTTTTGATGTAAGTCATATTTTATAACATCATTTTGATGTACATTTTGTTATGAACTATATTCCTGTTAATTACTTGGTTTAGGATGGAGAAACGGGCAGTTACATGAACGACCTTGGGGGTCTTGCAGTAATGAAAGAAAGTGGAGATGGGTCAGAGGAAGGTGGGCCAGAAGTAAAAAAGTACGAACCAGTACGCTTTGGATGGGTCACGGGGGTTATGGTGAGGCACATCTAAATTAGCATACCATAGCGCCTGCAGGCAAAAACCATGCAAACACGAAGACTTGTCATGCTTCTGTGTTTTAGATTCGCTGTATGTTAAATATATGGGGAGTCATTCTATTCCTGCGATTGTCCTGGATCACATCTCAAGCAGGAATCAGTGAGTAAAACCAAAAAATTATAATTTTGGATAACTGTTTTATGAATTTTTCACATGCTCATATTAGTGGAAGAGAAACTGTCTTTGTCAGGCAATAAACAATGAAACCATAGGCGATGTGCTTTTGTAAAGTTATAGTTGCTTTTTCTAGAAATCGAGAATTTGTCCAAATGCTGATATTGTTTTTATTATTTTTTCATTTCCTTTTAGTTCTTACATGGGTTATCATTTTCATGTCAGTCCTTGTGACCTCGGTAACTGCATTATCTGTGTCTGCCATTTCTACCAATGGGAGAGTCTCCTCTGGTAAGTCACTTGGCAAAATAATGTCATCAAGTTAATCAATTTGTTCTGCTTATGATAATTATTCATACACACTAAAAATTTTTGCTAAATAGCACCTAAAGTGGTTATTTGTTCATAATCATAGGGAAAACCACTTTATGTGCTATATAACACCTTATTTTCTCATTAAATTCTATGAAGGACCATTAGAGTGCTATATAGCACCTTAACCATTCCAAAAAACTGCTGATAAACAACTGAAGAACCACACTTTACATCAGGAACTGCATATTAATACGCTAACATCATAGTGCTAGGTTTTAAATGGTTAAGCACACATAAAACTTTTCCTCAGAAAATGTAAAATGTGTCGTCTTTGACAGTTTTTCTCTCTTTGCCCATTAGGGGGAGCATATTTCATGATCTCTCGCACCCTGGGTCCAGAGTTGGGAGGTCCGATTGGTGTTGTGTTTTCTTTTGCCAACGCACTTGCCAGCGCACTTAACACGGTGGGATTTGCAGAGACTGTCCGAGATCTTCTAACTGTAAGAATGCTAAAAATGAAAAGTATTTTTGTGCTTGTTTTGTTGTCGAATTGCATGACATTTTTTTGTCTTTGCTTGTCATGTCTTTGTAATACGTTGGAATAGGAAAATAACGCACAAATTGTGGATCCAGTCAACGATGTCCGAATTATAGGTTCCATTACTATCACAGTGCTTCTTCTCATCTCACTGGCTGGGATGGAATGGGAATCAAAGGTATATTTTTGAAAAATCATACATTTTACATTACAGTAATATGCAACAAAAACAAGGATTTGGGAAGCTTTTATTTGAAAAAAAGATTTACTTTATAAGAACTTGATTATGTTGTGTCTTTTAAAGTTTATTAAAACACTGTTTAGACCTGGTGGATGATTCTAACTTTTTTGTAATTTGAACACCTGTGGATTTAATTTATTTTAACCTCTCATCCTTCATAAAGCTTTTCCTTTTCTTCTGTCTGATAGACTCAAATCCTGTTTTTCTTGGTGCTTATGGTGGCCTTCTCCAACTATTTTGTTGGCACTGTTATTCCAGCAACTCCCAAGAAACAGTCGATAGGTTTCTTCAGTTACCGCAGTGAGTAGAAATCACTTACTGTAGGTGTGCTGTCAAGACACAATAAGTGATAAGAAGAATTTTAAGACCCACAATTGAAAATAAAATAGGTTTCAGTTCCAGGTTTTCACTGCTTTTACTGTTTAACCTTTAACTCGGGGCGAGGCCAGGAATGTTAAAGGGATAGTTCACCCAAAAATCAAAATTCTTTTATTTATTTACTCACCCTCATGTCATGTCAAACCTGTATGACACAGAAGAAGATATTTTGCCAAATGCTGGTTACCGGCACTCATTCACTTTCATAGTATAGACACAAGGTACAATGGAAGTCAATGGGTGCCGGTAACCAGCGTTTTGCAAAATATCTTCTTTTGTGTTCGACAAAAGAAAGAATCATATACAGGGTTTGAATGAGATAAGGGTGAAAAAATTATGACATCATTTTTATTTTTGAAACTATACCTTTAAGGTGGGTGGGCCTTTATACAAAAAGCGTTGAACAAAGTAAAATACAATACCACTGAAAAATACAACTCACCCTTTTTCATCAATTTAGCCCAACTGATTGACTTGCATGAAAATATTCTGATAACATCTTGTTTTGGCCAGGTGAGATTTTCATGGAGAACTTGTTTCCAGACTGGAGAGGACCAGATGGCAACTTCTTCCGTATGTTTGCCATCTTCTTTCCATCCGCCATTGGAATTCTTGCTGGAGCTAACATTTCAGGAGATCTAAAGGTAATAAACATATGCAACATGTCATATGCAATATGCCATTTTATAACAAGTGCTTATGAGAATCAATTCTTTAATCAAGGTCTGTGATGAATATCATGTCCTTGTTTAGTTTGTTCTTGTGATTTCTCTATTTCTAGTGTCAACACCTGTGTCTTGTTACTACATATCTAATGCAGTAGATATGCATTTAACCAAGTAAAATGTATTAATTAAATGTTTTAATTTTAGGAGCCAGAAATTGCGATCCCAAAAGGCACATTAGTGGCCATATTGTGCACCACCTTAAGCTATTTAGCCATATCATCAACTGTGGGTGCGTATTTCATTTAAAAATACAAAACAATCAGGCAGATTTACCTAATTATTTATTAAAGTAGTAAAGCATTAAAACAGGCTGTTTATGGTTGAAATGTAAGCAATGACAAATTGGCACATAATATATGGTAGAATTCAAGGACTTTTAATGCAGCTAATTTAATCATTTTTAATTATAATTATAATCATTATAATTATTTAATTTTAATTTTTGATCCACAATTGTTTATGCTGTTTGTTTGTGTTTTACATTGTTACTACTATTGTTAACTGTGTTGATGGGTTGTCTGTAACACCATGTTATTTGCTTCTACTAATCATTATCAGTTACGAGTGATATGCTACATGCACAAATTTTTCTCGTTATCGTTATATTTTCATTATATTATCATTTCACAGGAGCATGTATGGTGCGTGATGCCTCTGGAAACCTTAATGACAGTTTGGCACTGAACTTCACTGAGGCGTGTGATGGTCTGGGCTGCAGTCTGGGCTGGAACTTTACAAAATGTGAGGAAAGTCGCGACTGCTCATATGGTCTGGCCAACAACTTCCAGGTGGTGATCTTCAGTTTTAGTAGATACGGTTCATTCACTCTTTTAAAGTTCAGGAAAGTTTATGCCAATTCCACTTGTTTCACACACTGATTTTATCGTGGTTCTCTGCAAAAATTTTCAGGCGTTGATTCAAGTCTCTGGTTTCGGACCATTGATCTACGCTGGCATATTCGCAGCTACTTTGTCATCCGCCCTTGCATTTCTAGTCTCCGCTCCCAAAATATTCCAGGTAAAATGCTACACCCTAAACAGATATTGGCTGAAATGTAACGTACTAAGATCATCACACTTAAGATGTTTTTTCATTCATTCATGGTACAGTGTCTCTGTAAGGACAATATCTACCCATACATTGGCTTCTTTGGAAAGGGTTATGGAAAAAACAACGAGCCATTACGGGCCTATGTCCTATGTTACGTCATTAGCATGTGCTTCATTTTGATTGGTGAGTCTGTCGTAACTCACCCTTAAGTATTTCCATCGGTACATTTTTATAGTTGGTAATCTTTTTAGTCATTAAATATTTCTCAAAGTAGGATAATTATTGAATGGGCCTGATTGCACCAAAAAGTAATGAAGAGTAACATTTTCTTGAGAACAGCATATATAAATCTTTAATGAGATTGTACCAAACTGAATTCGTTTACCTACAGTAATATAGTATTTGTTTGATTATGCATTTTTAATGTTGTGTTTCTTCTCTCCAGCTGAGCTGAACACCATTGCGCCTCTTATCTCCAACTTTTTCCTATGTTCTTATGCTCTTATCAACTTCAGTTGCTTCCACGCTTCTTTAACCAACTCCCCTGGTAAGTTATAAAGAGAAGGAAAAAAAGATAATCTGTTCCTAGAGGACAAAAGTCCTGCAGAGTTTAGTTTAAACCCTCCAACACACCTGCCTGCAATTTTTTTATGAGTTTCAGACTTTTTTAGATGGTTAAAGTTTTTTATGGCACTTTTTTAAAACACCCATAACTTTTAAAACTCTTTGATTATTTGCATCTTGTGTTGCTCATTTTAGGATGGAGGCCATTGTTTCGTTACTACAGTCCCTGGATAGCTTTGTTTGGTGCTGTTATTTCTGTGGTACTAATGTTCTTGCTCACCTGGTGGGCGGCTCTCATCACATTTGGTATACTCACCTTTTTGTTTGGCTATGTGGCCTATAAAAAACCAGGTAAGTAATACTGTGTGGATCCATTAAGCCTTACAATTAAACAGTAAAGATTACTTTGAAACCGTGGTATATGTTCTTACTTGTACTGATGTTCTCTGCATGTATTTTTGTGTTTGTCTAGAGGTCAACTGGGGTTCATCTGTCCAGGCAAGTACCTACAACATGGCTCTGTCCTACTCATTGTCTCTCGCAGGGATAGAAGACCATGTCAAAAATTACAGGTCAGAAAACATTATTAAAGGTGTTTCCCGATATCAACAATTTGCGTATGTGATATTGATCCGCTCGTTTTCTTTCATTAGGCCTCAGTGTCTGGTTCTGACCGGTCCTCCAACTATGCGTCCAGCGTTGGTGGACTTTGTAGGATCTTTCACTAAAAATGTCAGTCTGATGATCTGTGGAGACATTCACTTGGTGAGGACAAACTGTTTTCGATTTGTCCCCTTTTATTCTGTTTTGTAGCTCATGTCGCTGGTCTTTGTAGTCATTTGTGATTTACCCCACCTTAAAAGGGTTTTTTGGTTCTCTTGATGTCAATCTTTGTCCATGTCTGTGTTCTTTTTCAAATCAAGTTCAGTTATCAAGTCTTGTCAACTGTTTATATTTGTTTTATCATTTTAACTGGACATGGGTTCTATAAAAGTGAATGTGTTGTAACAGTTAAAAAAACATACTAAATATCTGTTTGTCTCTCTTCAGGAGGAGGAGAAAACAGTCATGTCCCATAACACTGCTAGTATGGTAAAATGGCTCAACCAGAGGAAAATTCGATCCTTTTACACATTCATCAAGGCAGCCAGCCTGAGAGAAGGAACACAACATCTTTTACAGGTTTGTTAGTTATTCCCCAACGTTTACTAGTGGCCACATCAACAGTGTGCAGCTTTAAAAATAAAAAAAAGCAAAAGCTTTGCATACAGATTTGTATCCATTCATATTTGTAATTTTAATCAAATTGCACACATTTAAATTGCATAGGTGTATTTTTCGTTACACTTGAGATAGCTGTCTATCAGTCTTTAAAGCATTGTTCCATATTTTCAAAACCTGATCATTGTAAATTTCCTTTAAAAGGCTTCTGGCATGGGAAAGTTGAAGCCTAATGTAATTGTGATGGGTTTCAAAAGAAACTGGCAAGAGAGCACGCCTCATGACATAGACGACTACATCAACACAATATAGTAAGTAAATAAATCTTTTCAAATGTCAGTAAGATATAAAGTCATATAAATTCATCTGATATAATCTGTTAATTTGTGGTCTTAGTGATTCTTTTGACTCCAACCATGGAGTATGTGTTTTCCGCATGATGGATGGGCTGGACATTAGTGATGAGTTACAGGCTGAAGGTATGTTGTTTTTGTGTAAATTTGTGTGTTCCGTTTAGTTGTGTGTGTGGGGAGATGTTGGTATTGCTACTTTGAAATTGTACTTTGCTAATCGAAAGGTTACTTGTAGAGAATAAAGTCAAGCAATGCTTTAAAAACTTGTTATTTAGATCTTTTTTAACAAACTACACTTTGTTATTAAGCTATTAAGGACTATAAATTAAATATATAGGGTTAGGGGTACATAAGATATTATTTCATTTAAATCTGAAGGACATTTACCTAAAATGCATTGAATTCTAAATTAAGATGACAGCTTAAGGATACATTTACAAAATAATAGATAAAAAGATTGTGATTATGTGTAAAACTGCAATGGACAACATAATTTAACTAAATAGTTTGCTTTGTAAATAAGGTAGTAACTGAGTCATTTAATTTAATGAAGCATTTCATTGTAACAATATAAGAAAATTAATTCATATAAATAACTAGACGTCTCAACACTACATATGACAATACTACTGTGTTAAAAGTGAAAAACAGTACTTGGAAAACGTTTCTTGTTATTGAAAAATCACAACTACTAAACATGTAGCACAATGGCATGTATGACAAATCCAAGTAATGCGTTTGTTGGTATCTGACAGTAAATCTGGCCTTCAGAGCCGATGAAGCCGACATTGAGTCTGAACAACAAAATACAGATGTCACTTCAGGTAAGCTATCCAAAACATATCAGTGCTTACCTCCTGTCTCTTTTTTTTCACTTGACTGTTCTCTCTTCCATCTAATTATGTACTTTTAGACATTGACAGTGTAAGGAACACTGCAAATGATCAGATCAAAACCGTGTTCCAAACCACACAGGGGAAGAAAACCATTGACGTCTACTGGATCTCTGATGACGGAGGTCAGATATAGACCGTACTGTAATCATTACAAGCGATTTCACAAACTTTGAATTGTTCCTTGCCTTTGCGATTTAAGTTATTGATTGATTTGATAACTTTTCAGTTAACCCTTAAACATCTATGTGATTGTAGTTTATCAGATATCTCTCTTTGCTTTTCTCTGTCAGGTCTGACACTTTTAATACCGCATCTGTTGACTAGAAGAAAACGCTGGAGGCACAGCAAAGTCCGAGTGTTTATCATTGGGAAACAGGAAACAATGGAGGAAGATCGCAATGAGTGAGTTCACATCTAAAGAGAGTCAATTAATGATCTCAAGTCAATTAAAAGCATAAAATCGTTGAGATTCATTTATTCAAGACTGAATGCAGGCCAGCTTCATTTATACCTGGATTTTCTTGGCATGCCAAATGCATTTACCAATTCCCATTTGCTTTTTCTAAAAAGATCTGAGGTGATTGGGCGAACCCCTAGTGTCATTATCAACACATAGTCTTCTTATCTCTATGAGGGAACAGGGGTTACAGTCGTAACCGAAACCTTTTTGTAATTTGCCTGCAGGACAAACACCCACTAAAGCATTGCAATAGTCCAGTCTTGATGTCATGAATGCATAAATCAGCTTCTTTGCATCTGACAATGACAGTTTGCGTTGTAATATTGTAATATATTTATTTAATAGCTGTGAATTCTGCTGCAGCACCATTTTTACCTATAATAACTAAAGAACCTATTACTAAAAATGTATAAAAAAAAAATTGAAGGAATTAATCTGGTTGTATATTGTAATATACACATGCATAAAAATGTCTCCTAACTCTCTTGAATGACATTTGGATTTTTCTCTAATATTGAGTTATAAAATTTGACCCAGTCTGTGAAAACCCAGCTAAAGTCATTTTTTTGTGATTTTGCTGTTTTCTACATAAAATCATCCAACATAATGCAAAGAATATTCTGTGTGAATTTAACACTGATATCTATAATATTATCTGAGGAAGGTCATGTCAAAGATTGAAATCATAGTGAAATTAATAGGTGAAGTCAAACTTTAAAGCTCGTTATCTCAGAATTAGATTTTTAGACTTTAGCCTGGTTTTCAGAGACAGGGTCACAAATCTCTTGTTACTTTGTTCAGAATGATGATTTTGCTCCAGCGTTTCCGTTTGGACGTTCATGATGTCATTGTGATGACAGACAGCGAACGACCGCCGCTTGCCAAAAAGTAAGTCTCATTAGATATTTGTAGACCATGATTAAAAAGAAAGTGAGGCATTATGGTGATATCTATAATATGATGACTGGAAAAAGACATGTAAGTGAGTTTATTGACATTAATAGTGCCAGCTCAAATGAACAAAATACAGTAGTATACTTTATTGTTTCATGTTGTAAACTGTAGTTAAATTCCATCACTAAATCAGGTTGATTGAGATTATAATGGAGCTGTAAAATAAGAATTTTGTGTTATGTGCCCAAAACATATTATGTTTCCATGATGTCATTACCACCAAGAATATTACCAAGAATATTAAGTGAACCAAACATGTCCATTTCCTATGACCATACTTTAAATCCAATTTAAATACTTTAAATCGTAGCACAAGACGCTTCAAGGACAGTATGACCCCATTCATGCTAAACGTTGGACAGCTGGATGAGTTGACCGCACAACAGCAAAGAAAGGCGTGTCCATGGAAAGTTACGGACAAAGAGATAGAAGCTCTGAGACTCAAGGTGCGTGCGTGTTACACAATTAAATCAAACATGGCAGAACGACCTTTTACGTTTGTTCAATATTATTTTCTCTAGTCGGAGAGAAAAGTGAGGCTGAATGAGATCATAAGGAGGAATTCCAAGCATGCTGCACTGGTTCTAGTGTGAGTATTGACTGTAACGCCATAATCATTACAAGATGTCAGTCAATATGTAATTCATACACAAACAAAGCAAATATCTGATAATAGTCGAGTCTCATAAATCATTTACGTCTGAAATGTAAGAATTATAATTTGAAGGTAAATATGGTTGTTAATTATTAATGAATGTGTGTGTTTGACACAGGTCTCTCCCAGTTCCTCAGAGCGATTGTCCCAGTTCTCTCTATATGGCATGGCTGGACACACTGAGCTGTGGTCTACACTGTCCAGTCCTCCTCATAAGAGGAAACCAGCAAAACGTCATGACATTTTACTGCCAATAAAACACCCACAGACACCATCACACCTATTTATTTACCTGTTATTTGGACACACATGCCTTAAAAATGTCTGAACATAATTTGATAGAATATTGTTAGCTATCATTAATAGCTTATGATTTTCTTTATGTGGATAAAACAAGCTTTATGGATGAAAACTAAATAATCACAACTTGTAAATGTAAATCAAAGCAATAAAACCATCAGTAAATTATGCTAATGCTTTTTTGAGCCAGTTTCATGACCTTTTTGATGTGCAAGGAACCCTGTTGCTTTATGGCACGAGTTTGCTATCAATAGTGGTCAAGAGATTACACAATTTACCTTTAATAACTGGTTGTCAAGATGATTTTTACTAGATAAATGCTGTATAGTCACGAATGTCTGAAAACTACTATACAAAGTTTTCTTGTCTATACTATATGATTTAACACTGTGTCACTTTACTTTTCCATTAAACCGTAGCAAATTCTCACGCAAGTGTACTTGTGGTACATTTCAATTACATTCAATATTTTGTTAACCACTTTACATTGTGAGTATCTAAGTAAACGGAGTATCTTTACACTTATTTAGGGCCTGAGCACCTACAACAAATCAAGAAAAAAGGTTTTTGAAATTTTACACACACGACACTTAAAACAAAATGTAATTTTAAACCAAATCTCTGTAAAGAGTCCTAGTAGATAGTCCTCACCGGCTCTGTAGAGCCGCCCAAGTATTAATACTAGTATTAGTATTTTTGAATGCTTGAAAGTCATGAAATTAGGCAAACGTATTACTGATTGGCAACAAATTTATGGTTATTCGTGACTGATCTCATGAAAATTTGTACATATTTTACAAGTTGGCTAATTCGTACAATGTAACTTGTACAAAAACGTATGATTAGTAGGAGAAAAGCAACGATAAAAGTCCTCCCCTAACCCTAACGTCACTGGAAAAAAACAAATCATACTAAAACTATTATCTAATTTAGTGATTTGGCTCCATCCAACGGGAAGTCAGTGGCACAGGTGCGAGGACATGATCGACGCTCCTTACAGTATGAATTATTTTTATATTTTTAAAGAGGGCAACAATTACCAAAAGAAAACACACAAAGATTGCCATTTTGTATTTATTTCAGATTTATAGTCTATATGTTTCAGATCCTCATTTTTACATTTGTTTGTTATTTGTTATGCTTGGTGTACCTGATAACAATCAATAAAAAATAAACATTTCTCTTTGCATGAAATGGTACTTTTCACAATGATAAGCAGATCAACAACGCACTTGTAATTCACAAGTAAAAAGTAGTACAGTAAATAAAACTGTAGAATTGTAACATTTATTCACTTTTTGATTAACAAAATGTAATTTCACATGAAGTGTACACAGTAAATTCTACTCTGAAAATTAAGATCTTGACATAAAGTGCATCCCGCCACCATCCAGCTCCACCAAAATATGTAATGTATTTTATCAGGGGTGGGGGGACAGAGTCAGGTGTTATTTATGAATAACTGTGCATAATAAGCCAAACCCTGCTTTTTTTGTTTATATATACACTATCGTCCAAAGATTGTCAAGTGAAAATTAATCAAGTGAAATGTTTTCTTTAATAAAATGTTAATTATGACTACAAACCTTCTGATCTAAAGGCATATTCTTAAATGTTTGAAATTAGCTTTGTAGACAAAATGTTATAACTGTAAGAAACATATTAGTTTCTAAAACATTATTTATACATTTTTTTTAAATCCATAACTCAAAGCGGGCGAAAGAGCCCAGAGCAGAACTCCTGCTTTAAACTGATTAAAATGCATAGCAGGATATGACCTCATGAAGATGGTTGATACAAGAGTACATTTGTACAAATTCTAAGCAAAAGGCAATTACATTGAAGATGTAAAAATACACAACAATTCCTATTGTTCCATTTCTGTTATTCCAGAGTTTAAATGTGGAAAAAAGTGAATAAGTGACCCTAAACAAGCATAGACAAAAGGACAAACTTGTTGATAGGAGTTTAACACACTGTGAGCAACTTTCAGTGCGGTGTGTTTCTTTTACTGGCAGTAGAAGGTCATGACATTTTCTTGATTTCCTCGAATGAGCAGGGCAGGACAGTGGATGCCAAAGCTCAAAGCATCCAACCAGGCCATATAGAGGGAACTAGGGCAGTCAACATCAGGGACCGGCAGAGAGCTGTAACAAACATTAATTATGCAAGATTAATTTAAAAATAATTATACTTGTCTTTCCAGAATCCAGAGTGTCACAGCAAAAGTAAATAACAGTACAATCACAGTTGTTTAATGAGATTGGATGGAAAGTAACAGAGCAGAAACAGACCAAGGTATGAGGGTATATGTGATGCAATGTCAATATTAATATTAATATTAGGTCAGTTTCATTAGTTTCATTAATTCAGTTATATTTTCTATCTGGATAGGCATAACTGAGAACATTGTTCTAAACGTTGCTATGCTGCTTTTTGTTAGCAGGGTGTGAACTATTTTTATCCATCTATACTTACATTACAATCAGAGCAGCATTTACGGAGTTCCTCTTGATGATTTCATTTAGGCGCACGGTCCTCTCCATCTAAACATTGAGGAATACAGTTAAACAGAAGAACTATAGAAGCCTCAAGGTCATCCGCTAAATGCATATGTTTAAATGTAAGCATAGTCACATTTAACACCCACAAGAGAGCCATAAACAAACACGCACCTTGGGTTTAATAGACTGGAGGTCTTTGTTTGAAAATTTCCACGGGCTCAATCTTTTGAGTTCCTGGATGTCCCCTACAGTCTGTTCTTCATTCACCCTGAATGGAGAAATGCTGTCCTCATATCGCTGCAAACTACGAACACAAAGAGAAAAACAACAATAAACATTTTTGTTTTTCTGTGGATGATAGTATAGCATGTTTTTAAATGTTTCATACCTTTTAGCAAGGGGCTCTTTGTCCACATCAGTTATCACAATGATGTCCGTAATTTGCAGACGGAATCTTTTTAACAGCATCTTCATGCTGTAATGAAAAGAACAGCAGAGAACTGTCAATTTCTGCATATTAAAACTTGAACTAAAACTCATCACAAACATGAAAATATAAAGATCGACTCACTCTTTACGGTCTTCCTCCGCAGTTTCTTGATCTCCGAGGAGGAACACTCTAATTTTGCTCTTTTTCCAGCATTTTCTTCTGGTCAGCAAGTATGGTATTAAAAGAGTCAGACCTAAAGAAAAAAATTAACAAGATTTTTTTACTGACACGTATCACTGAAAAAAAAAAAAATCATTTAAAATGATGATTTTTATATAAAATATGCTTTACAGTAACTAATTTCACCAGAATGTACTATGCTGATGCATCCGCAAATTTGATCAGCATTAATCCAGTGTAAACTAGAATGGACATTTATTGAAATTCAAGGTTGTCTTAGCTTGTCTTTTACATAGGCGACTTATTTATTAGGCTACTTATACCTCCATCATCAGATATCCAGTATAAATCAATAGTTTTCCTTCCCTGTTTTGTCTGGAAAACTGTCGCAGCCTGATCATTGGTAATATCATCAGAAATATCTGTAAAGCAAAACAAAAAATTAAAGATGTAGAGGAAGAATGTCTGCCCAACAAGGCTCTGCACCGACAGACGATTGTTTGTGCAGCAGAACGTGTGTGTGTTAGTGTGTGTGTGTGTCACCTGAACTTTGGTCAGTTTCATCATTTTTTGATTGCGTTACTTCTTCTGCGTCAAACGCCGGGTTCACAACCGATAGTGGTCCACCTGCTACTCCACAAAAGACTCGTCTCAAACTTTATTTTTTTATCACAATTGCGCATCAAAGATTTTTCTAGACAATGAATGAAACACGCATACAAACCTGCACTCAAATCATCCGTTACATCTAATCCATCCAACATTCTTAGAATAATGACGCCACAGTTGTTATCGAATGCATTGCTTAAAAGGGAAAACAAAATGAGATTTTTTTTAAGGAAAAACACAACATAACCTGAAATGTGGGGGAAAACAACAACACTTACTTGATTGTGTCGAAATAGTCTTGTAAGCTCTCTGGTTTACATTCCTGCCAGTTTGTCTTATATCCCAAAACAAGGGTATTCGGCTTTAATTTACCAAGACCTGATGCCTAGAAAGACAATTGACATGATAAATAAAAATAGCAAAAACTACAGTGAAAATATCAACAAAAGTGAAAATGTTACCTGCATGAGATGATCTGCTCCATCCTTTAAACTGTCAGCAATGAAGCCTGTGTAGAAAGCACGAACTTTCCTTTGATTCAGCCATTCAACCATCATGTCTGAATTGGGCTGGGGCAAGGTTGACTTTTCATCCTCCTGAAAGCACAGTAAAACGCAATAAACCACCCAAAAATTTAAAATTGAAGTTTATTCACAAATAAAAAGTTGATCATCATTGCCAAATATATTCAAGCAAAACTGATGCAAATTCAAGCATTGCAATAAAGCTGTAAGATGTTTCCTTATACATTTTCTCAGGTTTGCGAAGCTTCAGCCATTCTGTATACGGTTCTTACCATCATAACGTTTCCACAAATCATCAAGCTGACGTTTTTGGTAAAAGTGCTCACAAAGTCCACCAAAGCAGGGCGCATGCTTGGAGGTCCAGTCAGAACGAGACACTGAGGCCTAGAGAAGCATTTGTATTACTTAAATATAATGATTGGTAGATTTGTTGTTTAGTTAGTTTTTTGGCTCGTGTTTTTCTCACCTGTAATTTTTGATGTGATCATCCACATTTGTCAAAGCCACAGAGAGGGACAAAGCCATGTTGTAGATACCGGCCTGGTAAGATGAACCCCAGTTCACATCTAGAAAGCATTAAAAAAACATGATTATGTAAAATGATCTTTATTATTATAGACACACTTTTTAAATCACTTTCAATCATGTTCATTTTAGCCGTTACTAATGCATTTTCCAAATCCAAACTTGTAACTGTTAATATTAGTTAAAGAACAGTTGTATTGGCAATAATTAGCATGAACAAATTCATGTTAGCTAATGCGTTATTAACAAATATGACCAAATACAACCTTATTCTAAAGTATTACAAAATATAGACTAATAAAATAAATGCACTAGAAGAAAACAACAGTAAAAAATATGTGTGATGTGACCAATTTCATTATAATTATCATATGTCATTATAAATAACTATGAGGATTCCGTTTAGAACTGAAATATAGCATTGAGAAAGAATGACTTGCACTTACTAGGTTTTTTATATCTAACATAGGCTATGAGGCAGCAGACAATGCTGAAAGTGACAAGAGCTGCCCACCATGTGAACAAAAACATGAGGAGGAAGGACAAAAAAGAAGCAAACAGAGAAGTCCAAGCAGAGTAGAAACGGAATCCTGGCCTCCAGCCTGCAAGCAGAGGGAAAAACTATTGCTTATTATTCAAGTAAAACAAATCATTTTGAACAAATCATACAATATTGTCCGTTTACATTTTTAAAAATGGTGTGTAAAAAAGCTTTACATTTTGCAGTTTAATTAAATTAAGACTTCCACTGTTAATCTAGCCGTTTTGGTCCAAGTCATTTGTGATAATGCAGTTCTTACCGGGAGATTGGACGACAGTGGCATGGAAACAGCTGAAATTAATCAAACCGTAAGAGCAGAGGAAGAAGTTGGAGATCAAAGGTGCGATGGTGTTAAGATCACCTAAAAAGTCCAATATGATAGCTTAACATTAATAAGCCACAAAGACTACAAGGGAAGTAGGTGAACTTGTCATCTGAGTTTACAAAACAGATGAACTTACCAATGAGGATGATAGCTAAAGCGATGCAAAACATGAGCACGTAGGCACGCAGGGGCTCATGGTTTTTGCCATAACCTTTCCCAAAGAATGCAATATAGGGGTAGATGTTGTCTTTACACAAGCACTGTGCCATTAAAGTCAGAAAACAACAGTTGAATACATGCTCACAGTATTAAAAATAACCCCACGTTATAATAAGAAACAGCCACACTGTTTACCTGAAAAATTTTGGGAGCAGACACCAAAAAACCAAGCGCTGATGACAAAGTGGCAGCAAAGATTCCGATTGTGATCAAATGCTCGTTTCCTGAAACCATGCTAAGTATCTAGAGACACAAGAGAAACGGACATTCTTTAAGTAAACAAAATGTTTTTATTCAACTTTTCCTGCTTTCTGAAGAATATATTTTGTAGTAAAATATGTGGCATATGCCCATTTTAATTGCCATACGCAGGAATGTAAACAACTTATTGGATCTCTTTTGCTCTGACCAAAGTGTGCATTAACTTGTGATGTTCACGGATGACTAGGGTTTGGTACCGTTCACATTTTTACCGATACCGGTTCCGGTACCGATACCTGAAATTCGATACTGATACCCAACGGTACCTTTTTCGGTACTTTACTCTGACTTAAGTGACTTTCAGTGGACATAATGAGCCCAAACCTCTCATTTTCAACATTTTGTTATTTATTTTGAAATGTTCAATAATACACACAATCCTTACAATAAATAAATCCCTACAACATCCAGGGCATATTGTAATCACACTTTTATATGTGTCTAACATATAAATAAATAAAATTTATAAGTAAAACAAATGATCAATGAACATATAGGTCATAAAAGCAACATAAAAGTAAACTATTTTATGAAGAAAACAATACTAGCAGTTCTTTTTTAGAAAAATCAGCATGTCTTTCTCAGGTAAAAGCCGTGCCCGCTCCATGCTCACGGGGGTTCAACGTTGGCACAGGCTGCGGGTGCGTTAGCCGCAGTAGCTACTGTCGCTAATTTGGGGGTTCGGCTATCGAATACATTGCACTCCTCCGCTTTTAAATACACGGTTGGATGTATTACCACTGCGTTGTCCGCATCATCCTTTGTGAAATGTAAGCACATGTTAGAGCGCTTTCTGTTAGCCATTGCCCTGTGTGTTTGAGCAAGTTGCAAAAGGGTGTCACACTTCACACCAGTGTTGCCAACTATTTTCAATGGAAAGTAGCTAAAGTCTGCCCGAAAAGTCGCTAAATGTCGCTAAGTGACGTCATGCGTAAATTTGCATATTAATGACATAATGACGTCGTGTTTGCATTCTGCCTAATGGTTGTACTTTATAACTGTTTCCTCTAATCCGTGCGCTATTATAATGTCCAGTATAAAACTGTTATCAATTAACGAAGAAGAAACGGCAATTAAATATTTGAAACAAAATGAGAAGCAGGTAAGTGATTTGTCCGTGGCAACACCGTTTGCAATACGCGCAGCTCATTCACGCCTATGTCAGATGCCGCGGCGGTCACTGGAAAGTGCTGCTCCTCTCAGCCGAGCCAGCCCTTACTGATCAGAGCAGACACAGGGAGAGGTGTAACTGCTGTACCGGAAAGCAAGACCTGCCAAGGCATACAAGAGGGACAGTACTGGCGGCATTTGGAAAGTTGCTAAGATTTGTCCAAAAGTCGCTAGATTTGTCGCTAGGCGCTTTTTAAAAAAAAGTCGCTAAAGGGGTCTGAAAAGTTGCTAAATCTAGCGACAAAGTCGCTAAATTGGCAACACTGCTTCACACACGGTCTCTCTACATACGCAGACGCTACGCTTCGTACCAGACGCGCTGGGGCGCAGACGTGTTCTCTCAGGTACCAATATTGAGCACCGATTGATTTTATGTGAATCGATACTCGGTAGTATACTCTAAAAAAGGATGTGTTATTTTTTAACACATTTTTTGTGTTATGCTGTTTAACACATAATGTGTCATTTTGTGTTAAATACATAAAAGGGACAACACATGTTGAGTTGAAAGCAACACAAGTTGAGTTAAAAGTAACACAAAATGTGTTTTTTTAAATTATGTGTTGTCCCTAACTAGACACATCTTGTGTTATTTTTAACACATCTGTTTTTAGAGTGTACCGACGCAATTCGGTCGGTGCCTATAAAAGTACCGAGTTCGGTACCCATCCCTAGACATATCACGTATGCAGTGCTTATCACTAAAATCATATCACTTCGGGTTTTGTTAGGACACAGTGTAGATTTTTTATGCATATAACTTTTTATGCATGTTACATGTGCTTGTGTTCAAAAGTAAAGGTCTAGTGTGACTTAACCTTAAACCAATTACGTATTTGGTTTCAGCAAGACTAAAGCAATCACCTGAAAGTTGTTGGCAAGTCCAAAGCCACAGGTGCGGTTCTGTTCACACCTGTCAAAATCCCAGCCAAATTTACAGCCCAGACCGCTGCAATGGATCGATGAATTCAGTGACAAACTATCATTTATATTGCCAGAAGCGTCCCTTAGAACAGTTGCACCTGAAGAAGATAGCAAGACAACTTTAGTTATGAAGGCTTCGACAACAGAAGTGCATTTAATTAGGCGAAGAGTTTACAGAATGCAACAAATTAAAATCTGATCTCACCAACTGTCACTGAGATTAACAAATAGCTTAAGGTGGTCCATAATATGGCCAGCAGTGTGCCTTTAGGAATTCCACCTGTTGGATCCTAAAATAAAATGGGTAAGATATCATTTTGTACCTTTTGAAAAACTACAGTATCTTTGTAATTTTTTTGTAATTTAATTGTTTCAGTTTTTTTATTGGTTTCATGTTTGGTTGGTAACAAAACAAAATGAAAATAATACCCTGAGATCACCACAGATGTTGACACCAGACAGAATTCCCGTGGCAGCAGGAAAGAAAATGGCAAACATTCTGAAGAAATATCCATCTTTGCCTCGAAAATGAAGGCAGTAGATTCTCAATAAAGATCTCAGCTGGAAAAACAACAATGTGGTCATGTTTGGAAGTTAACAAACGTTATAGCATTTCTGGATTGTACCTTCCAGAAGTAAGTTTTTATTGTTCACTAAAAACAATACAATAACTGCTGTAAAACAAGCCCATTTGTTTGGGCTCGTCTGCTATAAAACAGCCATGATGCTCCCTTGGTAACTTGACGCTAACTTGAAATGCTAAATGCTGAATCTGGTGTAGCTTGCTAACACAAAATGTCTTGGTGTTTATGCTTGTTAAAACTACAGAAGCCTACGGAAGTCTTAAGCGGCCATTCATTGTTTTGTTTTTTTGTATTGTTTTCTCGTGATCTCGACTTACTTTTTGTCGTGATCTCGAGATAACAAACGTTGTTTTCTCGTAATCTCGATTTAATTTTCTCACCGCAAGTGTAGCTAATAATTATCGGCAATGGATTTATAAATAAAGTTCGTGAATTTAGGGACCGTCTCTAAAGTTATAATATACACGCTTCTTACTTTAATAGCACTTAACAGTTTATTTAAATAAATATCTAACATCTAAAAAATGGACGTTAGCTGACAACCACATAAACACTGTACAGTTGGTTTTGTGACTGTTTGTTGACTGTAAGTCACACAAAATGTGTTTGCACTTTAGAGACGGTCCCTAAATTTACGACTGGAAGTGACGAGCTCTTTCAGCTTGAGCGAATGCCTGATCCGAATAAAATCAAATTTGTTCGTCAGTGCTATTTTTGCTAAATATGCTTTTGCTGTCTCCAAACAAAACAACACGTTCTATCGCGTAAACAAGCACATCACAAAAATACAACCTTCGTTATGTAGAGATCACGAGAAAACAATACAGTATAAAACTGAACAGCAGTTTTTAACAAAAGCCTATTATACTTATGATTGGTTACTAATAATATATTGACTTAATAAATAAAAAAAGAGTTTGCCAGATTAGAAAAGGATGAGAAGATAAACTGTGTATAAGATAAACAGGATGAAAACAAGGGTGGAGTAAAAAGAAATATAAGGAAGATTAATAACTTAAAATCTTAAAATTTTAAAATATCAGTGTTCATTTAGGATTGCATGTTTTCTCGGTATACTCACATCGGTAGCTAAAGAATCCCACAGCCTGCTTTTCTTTGTTAGCTGGAATCACTGTCCCCACGAAATAATTAGCTAATGAGATCATCAGTGCAACGAAGAATAGAATCTGAGCCTGTAGTCAGACAAAAACATTACATGAATTGGCAATAAAAGACGTGTCGTTATCGGAATATGACAATGGAATGCTGCAGTAGAAACAAAGAATGGAATATACCTTAGCCTCCCAAGCCATGCCACACATTGTGATGCAGAGGAGAAGAACAACAGTAATTGCCCCTATAATTCGTACATCATTGACATCATCCACCATCTGAGCTTTGTTTTTCTGAGTGAAAAATATTGTGGGTGAGACACAGTATAACAGCAATATTATTGTTATCACACATAAAAATTGTGGATAAAGAAAAGGTCTATTTGTAAGACCATTAGGAGCCTGCCAATTCTGTTGCTGTCGTGGGCTTTTTGTTTTCCATCTCTACACTCTAATGCCTTCAGATGTTGTGTAAAGACCCACAATTCCCCCTTAATGTGTTGTAAGAGTCAACTTTCAAGGAATTTTTCTGTTATATTGATTCCTGTGTAAAATGTATGCTGCTTTTATAATAATCTTTTTCCATTTAAATGTTTTTTATCTGAGCCTCTCTCTGAGTTTGCAGCCATTCAAGAGTAAATAAAACACCGTAAAATAATCTATTAACAGTTTGTTACAGTAAAATGAGCATCTCACTTTAAGAACATCTTTGACAGTCTCTGAAAACCCCACTGTGTGGAGCGCACAGGCAAGAGCGTTGGCAAAAGAGAAGAGCAGACCGATGGGTGCTCCAAGCTCAGGACCCAGACTTCGAGAGATAAAAAAGTAGGTCCCGCCTGGATAAATATGAAAGCGTATGGGTTACGTACGGTGGCGAAGAAGTGCAAAACAAAACATCAAATCGCAAAACGAATAACACATTTAAAAACAAAATAACAAATCCAAAGTCAAAATGACAAATAAAACAAAAACAAATGAACAAACAATAAAACACATCCCTGGATGGTGATTACATTTAGAAAATAAAAAATGATCCAATAACTTTTAAAGCTGCTATGGAAAAAATGACTTTCTACTTGGGGAGCTTGATAGAAATGTAGTAGAGTAAAACTACAAAGTTAAAGTACCAAGCTTCCAGAAGAAATAATACTCAAGTAAAGTACAGATACTGAAAAGTGTAGGCCTGCTTAAGTACAGTATTTTAGTCAATGTACTTTGTTACTGTCCACCTCTGCCAACAATTGTTACTCACCAGATTTGACCTTCCCGTTGGTGGCGATTGCAGACACTGATGTTGCTGTGATTGTTGTGACGGTAACAGACATGAAGATAATGACATAGGTAAGAACTGTAAATAAAAGATGTCATTTTAGAAATTTCCTGTGAAAAAATATATATATAAAATGTAGTTTAGATTTGCATTTTTATGTGAATAAAAATATAATTTCTGCTGTATCAGGTTAAACCATTGTAATTACTTTATTCTTCTCAGTTTTACTTTATTCTCAAAGTATTCTCATAATCTTATTTTGTTTTTATTTTTAACGTTGCTATAATCTTCTTCTATAGACATCAGACAAGACTTTTAATTTCAGAAAAGGAATCGAAAGAGTGAAAATCATTTCAAAAACATTTTGAAATGCTCCATGGAAAGAAATGGATAATGATTTACTCACTGATTCCAGCTTGAGATGTGATCCATGGAAGACGAAGAAACATAATGACACCCCAGATGTTCAGCATACAGCGAATCTGAAACACAATAAAAGCAAATGCATTATAGTGACTTGTATCTAGCGTGGTCTTTTTTGTTGAAACTTTGTTGACTGTGGTAGTTGTGCTGGTTATGCTTTTTAACAACCAGCGTCAAATCAACATCTACACGTGCTGGTATACAAATTCGGTGGTAAATTTGGGTAAATACTGTTTGCATGAATATCTCTTACCATAACTCCCAGAATCCATCCAAAGCGAACAAGTTTGACCCTAGGTCTTTCATTGTCTTCTGGTGGTGGAGGAAGATCATCATCACCTTGCTGTGTTTACAAAATATTTATATAAAGATTTATTTGAACAAGGTGTAAAATCTAAAGCAGTACTGAGTGAACAATTAATTTCACTCAAATGAAAGATATTCTGTTTAACATCAGTTCATTACAGTAGAGTCAGTTATGCACCATCCATAAAATGAGATGCCACAAAGAGAGGCTTCACTTACTGGTTTCCGCAAAACATCTAAAGATGGTCTGGTATTCTTGATACGTCCTGTCCATGTATCCTTGGCGTAAAATTCAAACTTTGGCACGGGGTCTAGTGTGTTGTAAAAAGACATTTTTTTCTTGTTCTCCATCTTCTCACAATCATTCTCTCCGTCTACGGTGACACCTTGAGGTGGCTCAGGGTTGACTTCATAGCCAAAAAAGGTATTTTTAAAGCTTTTAAAAAATTTGGGCACTGTGATTTTTTTCTTATCCATTCTTAATGAAGATTGCTGAAATAAAAATTCAAAAAATCAGATGCCTCAGATCCACAAAATCCAAAGTAAAGGCAAGTAAAGGCTCTTTAATATTCCATTCATTAAGGGTTGTCAAGCCAATAAGTGGAGTAGACATGTACTGACAGAAAACGAGCTGGCTTTCATTTATACTTTAATTGAGCCTACTCAAACACACCCACACATGCACACAACCGTACATACACATCTGAGAAAACAAGCACACATTATTAAGTGTACACAAACATTGTTGCTTAACCATGACTAGGAATTCTTTGTATTGTGTTCTCAAGCTATCTTAGAAATCTTGTTTGGAAATATTGGTGGACTGGTTTTTCAAATCAATCTGCTGTTTTTTAGGAAGCTAACGCTTACTCAGTCACGAAGAAAACACAAATGGAAACAAGCCTGAAGAAAACGTAACATTTTTACGGTTTACTTCAGTGGTTCACCACCTTTGAAAAAATAAGACATTCCAAGTACCACCTACTCAATCACATTCATACCACAATAGAATTAAGAATAGAGCTATCAAATCTTCACTTGGCTCATGATTTAATACATCTTGTCTGACATGTGATGGCTAGCATAATAATCGCCACATCAGTGTGATCAGATCCCGTAACCACACATACTGCTCAAGCAGTAGATATGAAACACTTCTTGTTTACTTAATCAACCCCTAAAATGGCAACATTGTTTGAGATATAAAAAATCCCATCATTGCCATCATGTTGACTAAGTTTGGTTACAGTTGCATGAATCCCCTAGGAAGAGTATTTTAAAGCTCATCATTTTTCACAAAATCTAAAATGGCTGACTTCTTGTTGGGTTAATGAGCTAATAGATCATGGTCAGTGCAAAAGTTGTTTGTGTTGATGACAAATCCCTTCTCCCTTCATGACGCTCCCAATTTTATTCAGACGAGCCCGAAAAAGCAAAATATTGTATTGCGGTTTGATGTGTTACCATGGCAGCACTAAGATATTACAAAGCCTTTTTTACATCCGCCATGTCCCTACATTATTCCAACTACGATTTGAGCAGCTTTAAAATGTAAAAGTAAATAGTAGAAATGCATTCTCAAACCAAACATCACCAAGTTGTGTTCTTTGCCTTGTTGTTGTGTGCCATCCAGCACCTTCTGTTTTTTTTAATAAATATAAAAATAAATAAATAAATAAATATTGTTTTTTAAAATAAATATTAAATAAAACCTATTTTGCTGTTCCTGTCAAGTTTATTTGAACCAAGTTTCAAGGAACTCTTTGTAACTTGGTAGAAGTACACAAGGTAGTAAAACAGCTAACAATATACAAATTCCATGTAAGCAGGTTTCCCGGTTAGCAGAACCTCTCAAACTAGTGTTCAAAATGCCCAAAATAATAACAGGTCAAGCACATGCCATATTTAGTAAATGACTAATGAAATATTTTCACACAAAAAATAATGTGTCATGTTTACGGTTGTGCATCTTGTAAATTGGCTTCCCACGACTATGTTCTTTGTTGAGATATCAACAACGCCTTCACAGGACATAAGTCTGAAGTTCACTGCAACCAAATTTCAAGAGAACATGAAAAAGAACTCTAAACACAAGAGTTTATAAGAGTACATGGATATTTTGTAAATAATTCTGTTTTTTAAATGTCTGGGTTTATTTCTGCATATTTTTGTATAAGTGAGACTATGACAGTGAGACAAGTTCATGATTTATGTAATCACATGTTGCCCATCATTATCCCTGTAAAATACTGATCAAACCAAAAAAGTTGTCAAGATCCTGTTTTGGCATGTTGTGACATACAAGTCAATTACTGGGTATTATGTTGTTTTCCAAGATATACAGTATTCTTTCGCAATTTGTTTTTCGCAAAATTTTATAAAGAGTAGAAAAGAATTGTAAAATAGTGACTAGAAATAAACACAATCGAACATGGCTATCTTTCTGTCACTAAAACCTATTTTTAAAGTGTCCAAAAGGATGACCACCATGCTCATACCAACTTTGATGACCAACTTTATGTCATTACATTAGTGTGGTGCTACAGAGCCAATTGAACTCTGCTCCTTTTTTTAATTTAATAACATTTTTCAGATACTAAATAACCATAATGTAGCTATTTTTTAAGTGAATTACAATTTTAAGTGAATTATATGTATAATTACTTTGTTAAAGTGTTGATATTTTACAACAATATTTTTCTTGAGATATTTTTCTTCATTTTTTTTTACTTATACTTTTTCTTTGCTTGTATTTTAGCCAAATACTTTTACTCTTACACAATTAACTATGATTTTTTTTATTTCGCTAAAAAAAACAGCATGCTTGCCAAAGTCAGAAAATAACAGGAATTTGCGGTAAGTGTTGAATTTACAGATGTATCTAAGGAGTGGATGAATTTACTGACTATGGAAAAAAATCATGGTGAAGAAGAAATTTTTTTTCCTTATATTCCTTCCTGGAAAGGAAAAGATTTTCCAAAAGTAAAGTCTCTCTTTTCTCTCTTTTCTTTTTTCTCTTTCTCCTTTTCCTCATCACAATTTTCCCCCTCTAATTTGTTTCTTTAAAAGTACACACAAGAGCATTTGTTTGGTTTGTTAGCTATCAATTAGCATGTAGTGCTAATCTTGACCACCAGGTTTCTCTATTAGTGCGAATGAAATTTCCTTTGAGCAAACAGCACTCAAGTGTTAGACCAACAAGTTAAAACTAAAAAATAAGTGCAGTTGTTGAACATGACAACAAATTCCATATCAAACATAAGTAATTTTAATGAAATAATGATTTTTTTAGACAATATATAACGATGAAAAGTATTGTAGGCACAAGATTTCATTAATACTAATAGTGACACCTGCTGGCCAAGATTGGCACTACATGCTAATTGTTAGCTAGCAGGCAAAATGTATTTCTCTTTTGTGCACTCTTAAAGAGAAAAAAAAATTGGAGAGGAAAAATAGTTTTTTTTAAGATGAAAAACCACTTAAAGAAGAAAAAAAGCCAAAAAATTGAAAAGGAAATATTTAGGCTCCAGGAAGGAATATATGGCCAAATTTTTTTTCTTTACCATGATTTTTGTATCATTACGGTTCAGGGCTTCTGTAACTGACCGGTCAGAAATTATTCACCAACACCAACAAGTTTTGTTCAAGTGTAAGTCTGAACAACAGCCTGCAAATATGAAGTAAGAGACTTATTATATCTTTTTAGTGATGGGGATTGTTCTTTTTACAGTTTATTCCCTGTTCGTTTTGTCTTTCATGTACAGTTTATTCCCTGTAAAAAGGACTAAAAATTGATTTTCATTTTGTCTTTTCATGCAACTGATAGGTAGAAATCATTGTGAAGTCTTGATTTACAAATAGATAAAAAAAGCACTAAAATGATTCATTTTCATTCAGTTTATTTAGCAACAGCTTACTTCTTAAAAAACCATATTTTCAACTGATAAATATGATGAGGATAGAACAACTTTGCATATACATGGATGATTGATGCCAAAGATTGAACTTAAAATGTCCTACTTTGCTACTTCATATTTGCAAAATTATATCATTATATAAAAACTCCAAGTTCATCTTTGAAACTAATATTTGTTAAAGATTATGTGAAAATATCAAGGTCAAGGAGGAAGTACAAATCTATTTGTATTTAAATATAAATATAGTACTATTAAATGTTTAATAGACTTGACTTCTGTATAGAATTGCAAATACCTCTGTATATTTGTAGGTGTCAATCAGTTAACTTTACTGTCACACCAGAAAAAAACTTATCAGGGCTTCAGGTTACAGGACCCTGATGGCCTGTATTTAGTGAGAAAAAAGCAACAACAACTGTTTATCACCACCCATGTGAATAGGTGGTGCTTTAAAAATGTTCTCTACACAAAACACATCATTCGTTTTTTTAACCACTATTTGTATACAGCTTTTTTTCTAAAGGGGGTTCCAAGGACAAGCCTATTCAAACTTGCAAAGTGTTAAAAATCATGTCTCTCATGGACATCCACATCCAGTAAATGAATGACAAATAAAACCACAGTAAAAAAGGCTTTTTTATGGCAGGCAGTTCCTTGAAACGTGTTGCACGAACTGTGGAAAAAGTTTGTGTTCTTTTGGCCTGTTTTGATTGTTGACTCAAGTGCTCTTTGAAATCCAAATTCCTAGAACAGAGAGAAACTTTTTAAATCACATAAATCCTCCCGTATTTTGCCCTCATCAAATGTATTATGGTTTCAGGAAACACAACCTGCATACTGTAGATTTGATTGGTTAAAAGGTTCATGTGAGCGTGTTTACAAAATAGCCCTGCATAAGGGTACTTGGAATGATAGAAGCAAAGCAGGTACATTTGTACATCCAACACCGATGTCATCAAATCAGTTTTCAAGTTAACCACTCACAAATGAATTAAGAACATTAAACAAAAGTAACAGTTACCATAGTTCTACATTTGTACCAGTCTTGTTCAAACAACAAAACGTTAAGTCGTCAAAATGTTGTTGTTTTTTTAGAAATAAATTAGGAAGTATTACCAGAGTATTATGACATGTTATAATGACCAGATTTTACTGTTCATTAGTAGTGCTTCATATTTTCAACTGATAAATATTCTGGCAACAGAGCTTGGGATCCAAACAAGCTTTGCATATACACAAAGTATTTCTGTCTTAGTCTAATTTATAAATGAGGGGTTCCAAACATTGTCCAGATGGCAGTACCAAAGATTGAACTTAAAATGTCCTACTTTGAAATCTGGGTACTTAATATTTGTTAACTATATTATTATATCATTATATAAAAACAAATAATATATTAGATTATATAACATCTAAATTATTATAGTATTAACATAGTTAACTAATATTTGTTAAATATTTGTACTGTTGTGTTATCAGAATGTAGCAGGAAACCCTTGAAAAATATCAAGGTCAGGAGGAAGTACAAATCTATTTGTCATCATTTAAAAAAAAAAAGACTAATGTTTAATATTAACATAAGACAGAGCAAGAAATCAACTTTGTACGTCAAACTATTCTTTCCCAAAGTAGGTTATAAGATTACTAAATGTAAACGACTACATTTGTCACACTGCACAAAATATGAAGCGAAAAGGGATCCAAGTCCACAGTGTGAGCAATAATCCATGGGTTTGACGCAATGTATCGGAATACATGAAACAGCACACAATACATTTTAGAACCAGCAAAACCCAGGCCTATATATACACAAAGCAAACAAGGGTAACAAGACACAGTTAGGGTGGCAGAAACATGAAAGAACTGCAAAAGAGCACTGCATCCAAAATTGCTTACTCCTAAAGTAAACAGTAGACAAAATCATTATGCATCATAAATAGTATATTCATAATCCATACAACACAAAAATAGTCACTACATGTAATCCTCAACTAAACAACTAAGTGCATATTTGTTAATATTAAGTATTTAAATGCATCATTTACACTGTAACAAGACACTTGAAAATAAAGCTTGAACAATCACTATAATTATGAAAGAAAATAATGGGAAATTCAGAAGTAGTCAGCCTACTCATGTTGGTTTTTATTAATTGCTTAAAATATTTATTAAATGAAGTGTTGATATGAAAGTACTTCAAACATTGTTTTCCTTATTACAGGCTTCCAAACTTGAAGCAGCTGTTCAAGGAGACATTTAGCAGTCTTTACAAATAGACTGGGCAATCTTACGGTTTCTTACTGAATGACCGAAGTCTGTGCTGGTACGACAAAGGAAAGTTGGCAGCCAATGCCAGGGCCAGTTCTTTGAAGACCTTGGGTTTCGCTTTACCCTCGTCCAAACATTTCAGGAGCTGAGCTGATCCCAAGGGTGCAGAAGGCGGCACAAAAGAACATAACCCCAGGCTTCTGTGCGGCCAACACAGCATGCAACACATGCAGAATTTTGCATAAGAGAAAAAAAAAACATGCGCTGATGAAAATCAAGTCGTAGAGCTACACAAAAAAGCCAAAACTCTCAACAACACCACAAAACAATGACACTGATGATGGGTTATGCTCCATATTAACTGAAGCCACTAAAATCAGTCACACTTCAACCTCTTCAAAATTCACCCATCGCAACAAAAAGTATATACACATTATGACATGCATATAACTTGTAAAAAGAAATGTTACAGTATTAAACATTACAGTTGATAAACCTAGAAATAAATGTTCTGTTGTTACAAACGCAACATTGTTAAGTTGTATGGCTTTAACTTTCTTTTATTCTTTCCTTAAAACATTTTATTTTTCTTCCTTTATTCTTTTGCTATCAATTATTTTTTGAAAACTTGTTACAATAGTACATACAGCCGACAAGACTAAACTAAACCTACCAATACAGAAATGTTACTTTTGTCATTTACTGTTACACATGTTCAGATTTCTGATGTTAACCCTTTATTATGCTATATAACTTTTATACTCATGTTAACAGTGCACATTGAACCTGGTTGAATTTTTAAATGCAACAAAAACTACCAAAACGTTTGTCACCATTTTACATTTCTTTACAATTCTTTACAATTTTAAAAGAACTTTTGTACTTCAAATTGATCCCACAAAATTTGATCAACACTGCACAAGTAACGGTTTCATACATAAAACACCAAACGACAAAAAAAAGTATGTAATGTGTAATTCTATTTTATTTACCCATTTTATTTAACTTATTGAACTTTATTAAATAAAGTTTAATAAGTTAAACTTTATTTAAAATAAATACATTTAATCTCACATTTTTCACCTAAAAGGATTGACCAAAAGCAACCTTTATATTAACACAATATCAACGCGAACAAAGAACTTACTATATTAGAAAACTTATTCATTTAACCCCTGCCACCTACTGGTCAAGAAATATAAAAATCAAAACTGATTACAAAAACAAACTATTACTTGGTGTCATGACTGCACAGAGACATACCAGAGTAGGTGATCAAAGTACAGCCCCTTTAGGGATAACCCAAGGACAGAAACCAAAACAAAAGCAAAGGGTCAAAACCAAGAGATCAATACAAAAACAAACACAGGGAACCTAGAGCAAGCTCAGAATTTCAAGAAACACTAAGTTAACAGAGTTTATGTAGGCAGAGATAACAAGATTAACAAGAAACAGCTGGGAGTGATTAGTGATGAGTCTGGCAAAGGCTGATGGGAAATGTAGTGTGGGATGGCTTCAAGTGATGCGAGGAGTGCCCTCTGGTGGGGCAGAAGGGCACTTCAACTGGCAGGTGCATCGCTTAGGTATCATACTTTGGCACATATTTAATTAACTTCATAAAGATTTATTAATCTTTATTAACATTAGCCTATTAACTGAATTAACTAACGTCAACAGCAACACCTTTAGATTTGCAAAAATGTATTAGTAAATTAGCATGACTTTTACATTTGAATTTCAATAAATTAACATGACAAATCAAGACCTATTTTAAGAACTGGTTTTATTTGGTCATTTATTACTTTACAAATATGACAATATTGAGGATTTATTAACTTAAACAAACCATGAAGACAAAAGGTAATAAACTTTAAACTGAGCGGAATATTTGAGGCAGCAAAATTACTCTTCAATTGATTTACTATGTGCTGCATATCCTTTACTTTCTCCTCATTGCTCTACTGAAGGATCCACATCTTCCAGATAAACATACCTGCATTAGGAAAAAATATACCAAAAACTGTAAATGAAATTTTATTTTGATTTATTTAGACTAACACCTATTTAGATTTAGTTTAACAAACTAAAAAAAAGCTTTGTTTTATATAATTCTAAGGAGATTGTTGACCATATTTACATTTCCCTAAAAACTTTCTTTTTTACTTGTCTGATCCATATACACTTAAATAGTTTTACACTCTATTTAGTTAAAGATTATACAAATTATTTATTTAAAAAAACAAAATAATTATAAAACATCTGCCATGAGAGTTTAAAAGTAGTCCAACTAAAAAGGTCATTTTTTTCTTTATTGTTCCATAATTATTATCTGTGTGGAAAAAAATTACGTTTATTTAATTACAAAGTATAGGACAAAATGCAGGTCACCAACTTTGGAGAAAATATAATAAGGATAGTATTCCAGAATAAAAGATAACCATTAAAAATGTTAAGCCAATAGATTTTTAAAGTGTTATTTAAGGCAGTACGTATGTATGTATGAATATATAATGTTTTCATACCCAGTAATGTCTTCATGGTGGAACCAGTAATCATGGCTGTCGATGACGTTGTAGCTATAGTTAGTTGTCATTCCGGTTGCAGTTGGGAGTGTGGTCCCTAATAGTGTAATACAGTAAGTACATTTGTTTTGTATTACCCATCTACAATAAACAATTACTACATTAGGCATGTTTCTACTACTTCATGAACTTATTGATCTGAAGGGATATAAAACACTTCCAAAAATGTAGAGAAGCATCTTACATAAGTAACCTGCCTTACATTTTATAATTTATTTTCATTATTAATCATTATTATTAGTCTGTCTCTAGTTTTATTAAATATTCAGCCAATGAAACATATTAAAAAGAAGTTTTAACTCGTGAATCAAATGCTGTGCACATTTTGAACCATTTCTGTTCCATTTCTGAGATTTTGGCCAAATAACAGCAAAGCTATAATATAGCTATAATAATCTTTATAGCCTATGAGTTGATAATACATATATAGATATATACAGATATATAGACAGAGAGTATATCTACCCTGTGTTGAACCAGTAATCATGACCGCTGACACTGGTGCAGATTTTGTTGTAGTAGATGTTGTTGCAGTAGATTTTGTTGTAGTAGATTTTGTTGTAGTAGATGTTGTTGCAGTAGATGTTGTTGCAGTAGATGTTGTTGCAGTAGATATTGTTGTAGTAGTGGTTGTGTCTGAAAGTGTGGTTCCTCCTAGTGTAGTTAAAGGGTTTGCAGTAGTGCTTGAGGTGCCATAAATTCCATTGAAGACCAGAAGAGTAGTTAGCAAAAGGTTTAAATGCTCCATCTGCTTTCAGGAAATAGTTGAAAGCGAAAATGTCTTCATGACATTAACATAATCTGGTGCATCTCTTTTTACTGTGTTTGATGTTGGCAGAACTTACATCTAGACACTACAATATCTGGTATATTTATATCTATAATTATAAATTAGGTAACATTTCTAATAGATTTTATGTTATCCTTCCTTAGACTAAGCACATTTAATGTACACACCTGTAACTCCTTTCCAACAATTTGCATAATAAAACATTAAAAAACCCTGACTATGTTCAGAATTGGTACATTAATGCCATAAAATTAATTATCAAGTAAGTTGAATAAGCAGCTGCAGGGTAACATGTTATAGATGACCTTGTTAGAATTAAATGATAAAATTAGGCTATATATTTAATACTTTCTATTTGGTTAAAAAATTGTTATTTAATTATATGTAAATAAATTACCTGAAGTTCAGTCTGTTTCAAGGGTAATACTCCAGTCAATTTAAAAAGCATAAAATTTTGCTTAATTGATCTTAATTTATGTCCTTTCGTCCGGTGCTTCTCTCTGGTAAATAACACACAATGATAGTTTCTGTACAGGAAAGACTATTTAAGCAGTAGGGAAGGTGGTAAGAACTGTGATCGCTATGGCAACCCACTAAGGTCTACATCATCTGTCCATACTGACAAGTTAATAGTATGTTTTGTATGGAAAATGGGATTAGGTTTCAGTTGTTTCAATTTTGTATTTTGTATTTAATTGTTCTTAGTTGTTTCAAACGTTCTGTGATCTCAGCCCTATAGCAACATGTCAACAAACACATTCACCTATACATAATTATATTGGTAACCTTGCTAAATACAATGTAAAATTAAAAATTTAAACAATTTATCTCAACAACTTCACCTTATTTTTAGTTATAGCAACTCACCACTGGCCAAATTTTAAATGATAAAGTTTTATTACGTTGAGAAATGTATGAGAAAAGACTGTAAAATTACTGTGCTATTCTTTAAAACGACAGCGGATGACTTGGATTAATCGAATTCAAAAACCAACACAAAGTAGCGCTAAGAATAAGAACCACAGAACTGTAAATTTGCCATTGTCTCATTACAGGAACCATAATTTAATCAGGATAATTTTATTTAACGAACGAAATTGTTTTATTTTGGTTTTATTCTTCATATAAGAATATGTACAAAATATATAGCAAGTAGTCATACTGATAATCATACTGTATGTAAATTATTTCTTATTTTTACTATAAATCTTGCCATACTTTTCTTGAAAGTATAGTTTCACATGCAAAGATCAAAATCAAGTGCGAGAGGTAGATCCTTTACCTGTTTAGTGCCTAATATTTATAACTAATATTATAAATAATGTAACAATACTTTCAGTGGAAAGCCATTTTCAGGCCACTTTAGGACATTAGTTGGCCCTACACTGTACATTTTTTTTTCCCAAGTCCAGTCAACTTGGCTTTATAAGTAATTTAAACAGTTTTACATTATTTCATTTCATTAAGTCATTTCAACTCATACAATTAAGTGGAAATTGTGAAACTTAATTTGATGAGTTGAAATGACTTGTAATTTGCTGAAATAATGTAAAAACTGTTTAAATTACTTATAAAGCCAAGTTGACTAGACTTTAAAATTTAAAAACCTTAAAAGCTTTAAAAACCTGTTTTTTCAAAACATATCCACAGCATGCTACTGCCATCACCAGGCTTCACTGTTGGGATGTGTGAAAAAATTTACAGACATTTCTAAAATTCTGTTTTGGAAATTTGGGGTACTGAGTGTAGGTTAATGATTGTATAATAATAATAACTATATAAGCATAACCAAATTGACAAAAGGGAAGAGGGTCTAAATAGAGCGCTTCTGCCAAATGAGCACTTTTTCCCAGATTTTTCCCAATCTGACATGTAATGAACAGTTACTGTGAGGTAACTCTCTGCCAATATGTCTATGACACTGATACATATTTTTTCATAGAGGTCGTGAATTACCTCTGTGCTGAAAAAAAGTGTAAGACGGAAGTTTGGAAACAATACACTGGAACTCAGATGTCTAAGCTGAAAGTGGCGTCACATGTCATGGATAGTATCAGTACAATGCCAAAGCATAACCTTCAGCAACATTCCCCGATACATGTTTGTTTGTTCACGGTGACAAGATTTGAACTGACAGGACAAGAATCTTCTATTCTTACTAAACACGACTCCATCTAATGAATATTGTTAAAGACTGTGTTGATAAATAGGTTTATAATGTTTTTAACTTATTTTATGGGCAGAAATTTATCAAAAGCCTGTAATCAAGCTATTAAAGCAGACAGCAGAGACAACATGTTACATTAAGATGTGTTGTGAGTCTGAATCATTTTGTTGAATTTGTTCTTTATTAGTTGTCATATTTATATTCAGTGTTGCAAATCTCATCATTAACACAGTAAATTTAATCAGTTTGAACCTGTTTTCATTGTTATACTATGATACAAGTTGTTTTGACATAACATTACTTAAGTTTTTTCATTGAAGTACACAATTATTTAACTATTTATTTAGATGTTATTAATTATAGATATTTGTGCCATGTTTACAGTCATTGATATTTAATTGTCAAGCTACTTTATTAAATATTATTTATTCAAAATGTAATTCTGCTGTGATTAATAATATGAAATATTTATTTAACATCCATAATATTTTTTTTAGCAAAAAATCCATAAAAATTAACCCTAAAAATAGAACCTTAAAACAATAATTTAAAATGTGTAAGTAAGGTTGAAGTGTCACATTTAAGTATTAAACACCTAGAAAATAAGGCAATTTAAAGAACTTTATTTTTCCACTGTTCAGTTGTGTAAATGATGATACCACAAACAAAATATCAAAATACATCTAGGAAACGTTATGTGTGGTGGCTTGCTAGGATCACCTGACCACTCTTTGTGTTTATATGGATCATGCTCATTAATATCCTTATCATTTTTGCGGGATACCACTGCTTTGCTTCTTTATTAAGCTTTTCTCTGTAAAAAATGTCCAATGTCATCATCATTCTGTCCATTATTTTATTTTTCCTCTGGTTCTATGCAATGCAAATCCTTTAATGTGTGCTAGCGTCCTGTGACATACAACATGTCAGCGTTTACCCAAAATGCAATGTGCAATGATATTATTTCTCTTTACAAACTTTACATAAAAACAATACTGAGATGTGAGATGTACTGAGATTTGATCCCTTTAATATTTTTTCCAGTTGCTCATAGTATTACACAGGTAAATCAGCCACATATTTATTTTAGATTGCATCTTGTTATTTGTTATTCATGTTATTCGTAATAATATTTTTTAGTGCTAATCCTAAAAAACGTTACACAAGAACTAGAACACTTATGTCTTATTATTGGGAACACTCAGGTTAGACAAAAATCTAGTACTAAAAATAAAAGACAAAGATAAAAGTGTTTAAATAAGGAGTCAAAAACAAGCAAAAAATATATAAATGGACAAACATTTATGTTCACACTGTCCTCACACACAAGTTAATTCATCCCTAATTTATCCATTTGTTTTCATATTTTTTCATGTCAATCTGTGAGAACATTACTAGATAACAAGAATTACTTTATTATTCCTATAATATTGAAAAGACAATAATATCCAACATGAAAAGAAAAAGACCATGTTCCAAACACATCCCAAGAGTCAAAATGTTAATAAACAGTATCAAAATCAAATTTAAAAATGTCTAGACACAGTGTTGCAGTTACAATGCAATAAATTCATATATGAATTACATTTGTACTGTTGGAAGAACTTTCCAATCAAGATATCTTTAAACCGATCTGTCTGATTTGATTCCTTTTTCAGGGCAGTGTTTTGCTGAATGTGATTGTTAAGATGCATTTGTGGTCTTGAGGTTTCGGTCTAGGTTGTTGTTGGCAAGTGTGCTTTTTTAATAATCTCAATGGCTTGTTAATCAGAAGAGTATATTTTATTGAGTAAAGTTTTACATGGCTATTCCCTGTTGGCAGTGAAGGGACTGATGGATAGTAAAAAAAAATCTGTTTCCATTCTCTTCCCTTACATTGTGTTTTAGAGGGTTAAAGCAAACACTTCACATACACATACACGCTTACGTTCAGGCATACATATATATATATATATATATATATATATATATATATATATATATATATATATATATATATATATATATATATATATATATATATATATATATATATATATATATATATATATATATATATATATATACACATACACATATATATACATATACACGCACAGTTACTATTCATACTCCATACTCCATATCACCATGGCTTTACGTACACTCAGAGCTATACTCAAGTTACCCAAAGTAAATACTATATTATCATTGTGACTTAGCAATGGAAGGGTTTAAATATACTGTGATGATATATATATATATGACTATATATATATATATATATATATATATATATATATATATACACATACACATACACATATATACATATTGCACAGTTTATTAACTCCAATATCACCAATGCACTCAGAGCTATCTACCCAAAGTAAATACTATATTATCATTGTGACTTAGCAAGAGGGTTTAAACTGTGATGATATATATATATATATATATATATATATATATATATATATATATATATATATATATGTACACATACACATACCATATACATAACATACTAAACCATACTCCATATCACATGGCTTTTTTGCTATACTCAAGTTACCCAAAGTAAATACTATATTATCATTGTGACTTAGCAATGGAAGGGTTTAAATATACTGTGATGTTGCTTTATTAACAAATGAAATCTCTCAAGATCTCACCAGATAAACAGCTCCACAAACATTAAAACCATCTTCACTTTTTGCACACCAATTGACTTCTTTCATACATGTACAAAAGATCCTGTTGAGATTTAACACTTGTTATTTTGTTTTGATAAAAATGTTTAGTTGGAATTATTCTTTTAACTTCTTTCCGTCCTTCCTTTTTTAGTAAAGACTAAAGACCTTTTTTCAACTATGAAAAAAGTACTGTATATATTAATGATATTGAGCAGAGGCTTTAGTTTATCAGATAACATGTAACAAAGTTTACGCTGTCTCCTAGTTTTCTATAATCTAAAGTTTGTTTCTTCTGGTGTGGTGTTGTGCATTCTCACCAAAGTGGGTGACAATATTTATCTGCATACATGTGTTAATGTGCAATTTGGTTAATTGTACCTTATTAAACATTAGTAATACTCGAATACCTATAAGTATATTGCTTGCTATATTTGTTAAAGAAAAAGTTATTTAACGCTTAATTATATATTCACAATGATTATTAAAAGTGTATAATTATTCACTCACCCTCCAACTGTTCCAAACTTGTATTAATTTCTTTGTTGTACTGAAGTCGCTTTAGGTCACCACTGACTCCCATGATGGGAAAAAAACTACTATGGAAGTCAATGGTGACCCAAAACGGCTTGGTTACAAAATTTCATTAAAGCATCTTATTTTGTGTTCAGTGTTACAAAGAAATGTATACAGGTTTGGAACTGGGGTATAAGTAAATTATGATACAATTTTCACTTAGTTTATATTTAGTTCATCAGTAATTATCAGTGTTAATGTTGGATTTGTATTTTTATACATATTAATTAAATTTTTTAACTTTTTTTCCAACAAACAATTCCCACAGTGCATAACACATTTTAACTTCTTGCTCTGGAGTAGCTGTAGGTGCCAGTTAGTGTACAACCATCACACTATGCACAAAACATCCCACGCTTATCAATGTTTATTATACATGTAGATCTATTCTTTTATTTCTGACTAAAACCTAAAAACTCTAAAACCTCTCAAAAATCAACATGAAATGCAAGTTATCCCTGTTTACCTTAGAACACGCTACTGGTACCATTTTGAATTTGATGTTATTTAAATGAGCGCATTATTTCAAGGAAGAAAATGTTTAATTAAACTTGAAGAAGTAATACTTGCTCTGGCTCTGAAATGACTTTCTTATTTGGATGACATTACGATTTCTTTCATATCACAGCACTATTACATTCGTATACTTTTAAGCCCCTATCATCCAACCACCCGGCTACATTCTGAAATGTAACACACACGTTTCACAAACACATTCATTCCTGGACTCATTTCAGTCCTGCCTTTTTTGTTTTTATTCTGAAATATTTCATGTTACGGAAGTGAAATGGTTTGAGAACACTGATTCATGTTGACCAACCTCTGAAACGCTTTTTTTTTGCCTAGCTTACTTTCTGAAATTTGATGCACACACACTCACTGAAATAAAACAAACATAAAAAGTAAAAAGTTTTGACTAAATGTGGTTAACAAAATCTGGACATGCAATTAAGAACAGGTAATAAGGGCTCGAACCCCACAACCAAATCAAGGTAAAATAGAATTACAGTGTTTTGTTTTATATATACACAGTACACCTTTTATGTCAGGGCAAGTGGAAGACATGAGCTGGCTGTCACTGGCCGAAAAAAGTACTTTGGCCTAAAATTGTCTTGTGACCACACAAGTACAGACAAAAACATTTTAACCCTCTCACATCAGTAGGACTGTATAACAGAAAAAGCACAACCACAAAAACTTTTAGACACACGTTATGACCTAATATTTTCTTTTCTATGTTCTTTTGTTTAGAAATTGAACAAGTAAAACATTGTTATTTTTGTAATTATAAATATTAATATCATAACCAGTAGTAATGCTTCTAGTATGAATATTGATTAACACTACATGTGGGTCTCACTAAAGGCCCTGCCCGTGTCACAAAGGTTAAAGGGCTCTATCATATGCCATACTAGTACCCTACAAAAACCTTTTCTGAATTAATATTTTTGTATTGTTTTAAAAAAAAAACCATCTACACATTCTTCAAACATAAGGTGAAAGTTAAAGGAATAGTGGATTCAAGGTGAAACAAAACCTGAATTTAAGGTGTGTGCGATTGGTACTATGTGAGGGTGTGTAGATTTTTTTTTATTAAAATAAGACAAAAATATTGATTAGGATTTTTGCAGGCTAAAAGAAAAAGAGTAACTTATTTTTTATCCGTCTTTTCAAACAAACCTGGCAAATCATTTTCAACCAATCAAACGACTCGAACCTTTAACCACCCATCAATCCATCCCTCCCCACTCTGACTTTCCTCAGCAAGAGACTTCCATGGTATGGGATGGACTCGGGGGAAGCTGACCGCCCAGTGAGCCCTGGGACAGCGTGCGGGATCGGGAGCGAGATCCCTCCATAGAGAAGGAGGAGGACAGAGAAGCGGTGCGTGAACGCGAGAGACGAGTCATGCAGGAGGAAGCCACTGAAAAAGACAGGACTAACATTAAAGCAAGTAGCAATAAGTAGTTCACATTGCCAGGATAAAAATTCTAGCTTGGGCCATCACTAGTTTATGCCTTTTAGTGCTGGTGTAATGCTGGTCCTCCTGGTATTATAGCTGGTGCTATGGAAACACCAGAACTGAAAACGGAATATGCTGCTGACCGCCATGCGGCTGGTCTCTTCGTAGGTTTTTAACCAGTCACGGCCCTTCATTTAAGGACAGCAAGCCTGACTCATTTGATATTATTTTCAAACAAAAAATAGATGAGCGGATAAACTTGTGAAGCAAGCTTAATGTCACTCTTTGTCTAAGCCTGAGGTCGATGAAGGACGGGAGTTAGAACTAGATATGGTTCTGCATGAGTAGTGTTTTTATAGCCCTTTTCATTATTTTATAGCCTTTTTATTCTCTTCACATCACTTTTATTTGCATGTCTATTTGCAACTCAAATATTTTTGCTAATATTACTTAAAATTCTCAACCATATTTCCCACGGCTTAAGTTGGCAGAACTTAAAAAATAAGTATACACTGATATACTTTTTCACAATGTTGTTTTTTCTTATTACCCATGAGTCACTTTGGCTTATGACAAACCGATCTCAGTTTTGACATTAGCAGTAATTAGAGTCTTTCACGTTTACTTAAAAAAAAAATAAAATAAAATTTAGAATGTACTCCCCTAATGCCTGGTTCAGACTACACGATTTTAGCCCGAATCTGGCACGATCCGTTTGACGTAAGGCGTCGTAGGGATTCGTAAACGACAATGGACGTCGGGACGCAAGAATTGATCGTTTCATCTCGTATAGTGTGTCATAGTATACGACAACCGAAACCGCGTCTGCGATAGTTCACGACGTCACGACAGAAAGACTAGCATGTTGAATTTTTTTGCGGTCCTTCACGACGGGTCCCGTCACATGGGTGACGCTGATCAATCGGAGCACAGACGCTTTTTGTACACAACTTTCAAACATGGCGAAACGCAAGAGAGATGATCTCGCGTTTGTTACTGGCTAATAACAAAATATTTAATATGTAAAGAACGATATTTTACCTCAAGTTCTCTTTGGAGGATTGACAGCCCATACTGTCCTCTTTGAGCAAGCCAGGAACGTGTCCATGTTCGGGTTTTCTTTCTTTTTTTGCGCTTTTCTAAACATAAGACAGCCAGTACAAAACACGCCGCTTCAGTCATTGTTTACGCTCTTGTTTCTCACGCGCGTCGTGACAACAAGGGACGATTGGTCGCGTAGCAAAGTGTAGTCTGACATGTTTCAAGTCCACGACAAGATTTTTGGAGTCAAAATCGCGTAATCTGACACAGTGACTATCGTAACAGACAAAAAAAGTTGTGTATTCTGAACCAGGCATAAATGCTGGGAACTAGAAATCCTCTGCCCAGTTTAATTAATGCTACTTTAACACAACAAGAATCATTCATGTACTATATGATGAGGTTAGTTGATTGGGCATGTTGAAAAAGTTGAAAAAAATCGCATAGAATTACCTTCTCTAAATGTGTGCTTAATCCGCAAATAAACTCGGCTTTAAGTTTAATTGGTGCTAAAACTTAAACTGTGAATTACAACAAGTAAATTAAAAAAATAATTAATAACTTTAAAATGAGTAACTTTAATAACTTACTGTATCCCATTCCTTGGATAAAGTACTTGAAAGCTTCTGTCACTTTGCTGGGCTAAAATGACAAACACTTTATTTACACAAAACAGACCTTTGACCTAAATAAATAAATAAAAAATAATAGAAAATTATTGATTAAAACAGACAAGATGTTACTTCACTTGCCTGGGTAAGCTGTGGCATACCACCAGCATCTGCCATCTAAAAACACGAAAGACAAAGCAGTTCGAATAAAACAAAAAGTCTGGTATGGTTATAGTAGGTCTTTGACATTACAAATCAAAATCAACGTCTATACCTTGAGGAATGAGGTCGTAGTTGGGTCTAGTTTGCTATTACACTCCACCTAAGCAGAAATAAATAAAACAAACAGTCAAATAACGCATGAAAAATAGACAAGTTGCGATGCATCTTTGTTCTTACTGTGATGATTGTAAATGTGCAAGTTGGACATTAGACAAATCAAGACTAAGATACATTTACAATACCTTTACAAACTAATTTTGTTCATTTTAATCAAACATCCAGTGGCTCGATTTGTATTAATTAACATTAAAACTTACTGCAGCTTCTTCATGGGGTGCCTGGTCACCAACCACCAACATAACAGGACATCTGAAAAAGACACATGAGTAAGATGGAGGGCCAAGGAGAGAAATGTAGCAAAGCAAACATTTTAGAATTATCATGCATACTTAAAGGTGTTGTTTCTGTCAATGTTCAGATCTCTGCGCCTGTGATACACAAAAACACATCAAATGTACATTATTCTGGTTCCAAAATGAATGCCTGTACAACATTATAATGTACTGTAGGTGCATTTGTGTGGGTTCTTTGTATGTGTACTGTACAGATTTAGCTATTCTTGGGGTCCAAATCAAACCTCTGAAGTAGCTAAACTTAAGCAAAATGTGAGTTAATTTTGTGACAGTCTATTAGTTTTTTTGTAATGTTAAGCTGTGTGTGTGTGTTTGATTATACCCAAGGTAGCTTTTCCAAAAGAGTTCAATGTTTTTGAGGTTGGGTGCTTTAATGATTCTCTCTTTGTGAAACTGAATGAGCTCTGTATTCCCGGAGATCTCTTCCTGCACACAAACACACATGAAAGTCAGCATGTCATGTTTACAAAGCTTTAGAATGCATTACACAAATAATGCATGATATTGCGTAATATCCCCATTTAATAAAAAAATAAAAAATGAGATTTTGCACATGCATTACCAGTTCCAATTAGCCTTTTTTAACTAGGATTTCACAGCTAGCATGGGAGTTGGGAGCACTAACAAACAGATTAAAGGCATAGACATATCTAGACACTGCATTGACCTCTTTCGCCGATGGCTGAGATACATTATTGTGTCCAGCAGGGTGTTTACAGTATTTAAAAACATCAGGGATAGACTAGCGCATGTACTGTAAACTCAGGTTTCCAGAAGCTCAACTGGTAAAACATTGAGTTAGTAACGCAAATTGTGAATAATTAAGCTGTAAAATAACATAATTGTGCTCCTTTTTACAGTATGTTACCAGAATAATACAATGGAAGGCCTATTTCATTTGGGAAACCAACCAGCTGGGTTGCCAGTAATTTACTGTTTTTCTACAGTGTCTTGCTGTAAACTGTTTAATTTACAGTTTATTACTGTCACTCACACTGTGTCGATGACTTGACACTAGGGGTTCGCTCTTGAGAACCAATAGTCTCTGATTTAAATATAAAAAAAGCCAATAAAATACTGGTCAGTGCAATCTGCGAACTCACAATCAGCAGATCTGTTTCTCGCATTCCTCATGACAACACTCCCTAAGCTCTTCAACAGCCAAAGCCAGCAGGTGCTAAAAGAGTAATTTTCCAAGAAACTGAGCTCTGCACAGTGTGTGCACATCTTTTAAAAGATGTCGTTCTGGCTCTGTGCCCTTGGACACGGCCATAAAATCTGCCTATAGTGTTTGGGCCGCCAGCACAACCAGGAAGCTTTTGTGGATGGTTCATGTTTTCACTGCGAGCACATGTCCATGAGAATGTTACGGTCATGACTCTTGACTGTTTTTGTAAAACCAAAAGCCTTCGTGTCTACTTCCCAGCCAGGATTGGGTTGTGCTACCTTACAGTGGGCCGACACAAGTAATACGGGAAGTTCAATGGCGCTCTCTGTCGCCCCCTTTTGACTAAAGTGGTGGGGTTAGTTTTACCTACAGTCACCAAATTTGGTACATGTATTGTCCCACCAAATCATACAACTTTACAGACACACACATACATACCCATACCTGACTAAAAAGATGACTCAGGATTTGTTCTGAAAGAGAAGACGTCAGATTGGAGAGCTGGAAAAAAATAAAAATCATAAAATTATTTTTTATTATAAAAATGTATTAATTGATTTAACTATTAACTATATGCACTTTGTATTCCACTGAATAATGTTTTTCTTTTTGTTATTTGAAGTTCACATTTCATCCTTTATAATTTGTTTTTGATTTCTTTATACATATCTTTCAAATATCTACTTACAAGTCCTACACTTAATTTTAAACTTTAAAAATCAATGCTGTATATTTGAAATATTGTGAAAAATTATATTTGGAATATTCGAATATTATATTAAACTATAATTAATCATATAAAATAAAATAATGAATGATAAAAAAGTCTGGTTTAGAATTATTTAGAGTGTGAAAATGTTTTAAAACTGACCTATTATAAAAATTTCACTTTTATAAATTATTTGAACATAAATGTGTGTCAGCAGTGTGTGTACACACTGTCAGCAATGTGTGTACACACTTTTTTTTCCCAAGCCAATTTTTACAATACTAACAGGATACAAATACAGGAAAATTGTGAAAAAATATTTTTCACCCCACCCCCAAGAGAAAAAAAACAATAAATTAATTAATTAATTAACTGATAAAAAAAACATAAGAAAAAAATTAAACAAACTAAATAAAACGTAAAAATAAAATAGAAAACACCCAATACTTATTTTAATATGAAGAATGTCAAGCATAATGTCTCAATTATAGAATACTGTTGGCTTTTTCTGAGCAAGCTGACATCACATTGCTCACTCCCTTCCCACTGAAAGACACTCCATAGATTCTGCCTCTAGTAACTGAGTAATGATACATGTTCTCTTTGGACAATAATCAAAGTTCAGCGTTAGACATTGTTAGCAGATATGGTAAACTAATCAGACTAATGGAATCAAATAATGTTTTACATTTATTTTTATTTCTTTTCAATTTCAACAAGGATACAAGAAACCCCCATGTACAAAATGTTTAATTACTCAATGGTGACATCACATAGCAACAAACCTTGTGGGCAGCCCAGTCCATCCAACCTCTTGCATTCATGTCAACGTTGATTAAAACGAGACCTTCCACGACATCAGGGTTACTCATCTGTGTGACAGAGAAATGGGGGTTCTAAAAATTCTAACATCTGATTTACACCACGGAAGACTTCTGAATGCTTTATTATGATTGTTTGGTAAACGTTTAAAGGTGCGTTTATATGAAAATGTAAAAATGCACGAAAACATATATATATCTAATATATATATATATATATATATATCTATATGTGTCTAAATTCTGTTTTCACTTTTGAGTGTAGATTAATAAGGAAAAACATGAATGTAAATGATTGTAGTATCAGGCTAACATGACAAAATAAAAAAAATTAAAGGGAGTATAAATACTTTCTGAATGCAAAACGGCATATGATATTAAAGGCTTATTTTCAGATACTATAACTTAAATGCATTATTTTTAATAATGAGTATGCTCTTACAAACAACAAATCGTATTTAGGTTATTATGCAGAACTTTTAAAATATATTTAAATTCAATAACAAGGGAATGTACAGTGCACTAAAAAAATCTTGTAAACAGGGAATAGCAACTCACAGTGAACTCAGACAGGATGTAAGCTCCAGCTCCTACACCAACACCGATAACAGTGCGGAAACTAAACAATACAGAAGTACACAAATCATTTTCAGGGATTTTTATATTTTGCATCTGTCAGTAATTTCACGTAACTGGCTGACTTCTTTAGACTTACTTGAAATATTGTATGATAGCAGGAAGCATCTCGGAAATCTGACTCATAGATGCATACTGATATCTATCAATGGAAGAAAAAACAGCTCCATTGTTGCAACAGAAATAAAATCCTCATGTCTTTCCATTTCAAATCTGTACTAGATCTTTCTCCCATGGAAAATATTAAAAACGTAAAAAAACGTTTAGCATGCAGCCATGTATAAATAAAAATAAAACATTTAAACACCTCACACTTTCTGAAGATGTGAAAGTGTTTTCACAGCCATCAAATTGCCTTTTTATGAATAATAATTTTTCTTCGCACTACTAACACAAACACATAAAGCAAATACCCTGCAGGATAAGCTGCTGCTCCATCTTCCTGTCCTGGAACATCCACATGAACCACAGTAAAGTTCTTCACAATCTCCTGCATCTCCTCAAATTTAAACAGAGTAGTAAAACAGCTTTTACCTGAGAAAGAGAGAAGGAGAGGAGATTAAGATATTACACAGGTTAAATGTAAACTGTTGGTATATGCTACAAAACGTAAATGGTCGACAAACTTATCTCTGACCTCAAAGGCGAAACGATTATTCATCCTTAGATAGTCTAAATACTGTATTGTACTGTAAAAAATTGCTCTGACATTACTAGTGACTGTATCACTGAACTTTAATAAATTATTCAGAGCCAATGATTTTACTTATTTCAATTCTGCAATTACAAATCTTTCTGTGTGTGTTGTTAGTTTGACTTACTCTCCATTCCAACATCATGGATGGTTAGTATAGCTGGTCTACGTGTGTTTGTTGTGGCATGAATCGTCACATGGACCAAACCGTGAGGAGTCTCAATATTGTGTTCCTGCACACACACACACAGACAGAGAGATGTTACAAATGAACCTTATGCATGTGTAAGAAAATACTGTACAAAGAAATGCATAAAGGAGTTTGAGCATAGCATCAAGCCAGCACATCTCTAACCCACCTGGCCTTGGTCCAACAGTATCCTGGCTGCAATTTCTGCATCCTGCATAGAAATACATGCATTCACTGCTTTTAGTGTAGATCATAAGTAATTATTTTTGTTATGTGTTTTTTGTTTTGCGTGTCGTTTCTAGCTGAATTGGAAAGTTTCTTGAGACACACATGGTGCCGACATTATACTGCATCCCTGGACGCTGACCTTAGTGGTTTCTATATTGAGATTACCAGGTTAAAGGAGCTGATGCCACATTTTTTGCTCTGCAGATATTCACTTCTGTGCGGCCTCAACTGGTAGAGGTCACATATTTTACTATGTTTAGATGAAGTTCTTAAAATGTTCGAAAGGGGGCAGCAGCGAGATAGATGATACATGAACCAGGAATGATTTCAAAAGACAATCACTGTACAAGACTGTACAAACGACAGATAAACAGAAGGCAAGACTGAAAAAAGAGTGTACAGCATGTCTAAAAGGTGTTTGTGTGCCTGACCTTCACAGTGTCCGATTGACCTGGCAGTAAAGGGTTTTCTTCTGTGATGGCGATCTCCTGCATTTCAGTTGTCATGGTAATTGGTTACAGAGTCTGAAATATCAACATCATAAAGAAGTCATAATAAATCACAAACACACACACCATTAACATGGTAGTGGTGGCTTATCACAGTGATTGTTACTTCTGTACACTTTTTTAAATAAAAATATTTGTTAATCCATCATTTTGTTTTGCATGTCTTCTGTCTATATCTACAATACAATGTGAAACAATTTACAAATTTACAAGGAAAAAACTGTGTTGTTATTCACTCATTTAAAATATTCCAAATTCTTCCTTGTAACATTGTGTAGTCATGTAATGTGTCAATGTTGTGTCAAACCCAACAACAATTTGCTAATAAACTTTAGTTTAGTGCAGTACACAAGAACCATTTAATCAATCAAAGTGTTTCATAACTTTTTGGCAACAAAATTTCATGTCAATTGAGTTAATTTTGTGTAGGAGGAGTTCAAAAAGTAAAAATAATTAATTATCAAAATAATTCAATATGACAGACAGGAGATATAATTGATAAAGACACATTTGGTTTTGCATTATTATCATCCAAAAATCGAACTATGTAAGTTACATAATAATTTTACATAACAATGTTTTTGCACATATTATAAGAATTTTACCAGTACACCTTTGTTCACAAAATACTTCCAGTTCAAACAAAATTGTACATACTACTGTTACACCTAAAATATACTTTTATAAAACAAAAAGTTGGCCAATTTAGTCTCAAACAGTATTAAATAGTATACTTACAAGGTTTTTTTTAATAGTGTTAATAAATAGGGTTGTTCATGGTTTCTAAATTTAATTTAGATGCATCAGATGGATTTCATCCGTGTGAGATTTCCTTGCCGGAAATTTTATTCCAGTCCGGCTGTGACTACAAAGACCATGAAACATGGACTACAAAACAAGAGATGATATAAAACAAAACATTGACAATGAGATTCAGCTTAGCTCATCTCAGATGAGTAATATTTATTCTCTGTCTAGTTGCATCATGTTTTGTAACGTGACAGAGGAGAACTGGCTCGACCGGTCAAGTCTGGTTTCTTATTTATATTATTATTATAATTATATTATTATTATATTATTATTTTATATTATACTTCATTTTTTTGTCCTTTTCACAAAGAAGACAGAATGGCATGTTCAGTTTAGTATAATACTTGTCATCTATCAAAGCAAATGACTAAATGTCCCAGGGTATATGCCTTCTAAACAGGGCATCTTTATTGCCCTTACATAAATCATTGACACATTTTTCCAATTACTATTCTTATGACTGCTTATTAAGGCTATGAATATAACAGTCAGATTAAAATACTACAGACAGCTATTTATTAAAATCTGAATCAGCTTTTATTTCTAGCACAGTGTACTTGTAAGACACTAGCCCTATTTAAATACACAAGGAATTTGCCTTGGCATACTGTAGAGCAATCAATCTGCAGGTCAGCTAGTAACTATGGATCCGTCTTTGTCTGTGAGTTTGGAGTTTGACCGTACAATCTTGGCTTTGTCTCTCTGTTTGTCTATAAAGACTGTATGAAAAAAGAGAAGAAAACGAGCTGCACCAGCAGCCACCATGGAGACACGAAGCGCTGCCAAAGCGTGTTGTTTTCCTGACCTCTCTATTCAGTATTTCCCACAGTGATGGTGCCACATACAGTACATCTGCCTTTATTGCCTACTGATCTATGTACCTACCTACCTCAGGAACCAAAATGTGTCTCTGAATAACCTGTAGCTTTAATAACTTTGGGAAGCATAGAAAACCATCTCTGCATTTTAGAGGGATCTACTTCTCACAATTCAATGTATTTGTATTGTATTTCCAAAACATGCTGTTTCCAAGTTTTTCAAGCACCATCATGTCCTATAACTTTAAAAATCCTGAAGCAGAACAACTGTGAGAAGAAAGGGACTTCTCTTCTAAGGCAGTGCACATTTAAAAGACTAGTCCAGACTTGAAATTAAAAAGATAAGAAACAAACAGCACATCTACTATGGCTTGGTCCCATATAATTTCATAGCTAGGCCTCTACAGCGTATTGCTCTTACAATACTTATCAAATCTTGTCAAATGCTGATCTGTCTGCAAAACGCTGCAGGAAGTTTAATAGGCTAATCTACTCATTATGGCTGTGTGAAATAAACAGTTACAGGAAAGAAAGAAATGAAAGTTTAAGCTTCAATCTCCTCGTTTAACCTCCAAGATCCTGAAAAAAGTCAGTTGGTGTCTCCGTGACTTCACTCAGAGAAGCTTTCAATTACAGCTGTCAGTCATGATGCTTCTATAGGACAAAATAACTAAATTGATTTAAAAAACCAATACTTATACTTACATTAGCATGACAAAAACTACTTAAAATGGATTGCTTAGGTGGGCCAACAGGGGGCGATAGAAATGCACTGGCTTTGCTTTACAGGATCTGCACAGCACAGCTGAATCAAATGAAGAGGTAAACATTTGAATCTTGCATGATGAGATTCATAGGATCAGAGAAAAACACCAAATGGGCACGGCAGATCTTGGGACCAGTACGCTGTGGAGGACCTTGTTCAACCAGTGCAGATCCAAAATGTAATACAAACTGCTGTGTCGTACTTTGATTTCCTTTTGAGTTTAAAGTTTTTATATTTGATTTATTTTACTTTAGAGTAGAGCTGCACGATTCTGGATAAACAGAGAATCAAATAGAAATCATTATTCTCCCACGATTCTGAACAGCAACCAGGAATAATACACCATTGACTAGAAGTTCTGACCAAATACTAATTGCTGCGGTCTATTTAAAAGGTTTCATTTAACCTGTCCTCAGGATTAACACCTATATTATTTCCCTATTTTCTTTAAGATTTCATAGTTGAATTTTAATCTAAGTATGACAAACTATAAACTGCTGGAAAGGTATAAGACTCAAGATTATATATTTGAAAAATTTTAATGACAATAAACATGAACAAAAAAAAAAAAAAAAAATGTTAATGTTACAGTAATTCAAATATATTATTTAATTACTCACTAATAAATATTTCACTTGATCAATTACTGTATTGATACATGACAAATACATTTTTTGAATCAGTGACATCACCTAGTGGCGAAACAATGTAATTGATAAATGCGTTATTTGAAGCGCCAATTTATGTTCAAAATGTGATCTATTTTGATCTTTACCATAATCACTAAAAGAAAGATGAATGGAAACAGACAAAGGAGAAGACAGGAACAGAAAGAAACACGACTACACCTGACCTATCGTCACAAAGCCTTAAATGGACATCAACTGCAAATAACAGATGAACCCATTAAATCTGTCAAGATCTCACCGGAGAGATTAAACAACTCCACAAACACCATTACCATCTTTACCTCCATTAACATGTTTTTTCAAAACAGTTTGACTATTTATGTCATATCTATTAAAAAGCTTTTATTGTACATTTTCAGTTAACAATTAATGCTTTGTTTAAAATGTTTAGTTTAGAGTCACCATTCAATTAATCCTCTGTTTAGCTAGACTCTTGTTTATTACCACAAGAGTCTTGTTAATACTAGGTCTCACTTCATCTAGCATGCATTGTGGCACGAATAAATGATGTATACTAATTATTCTCTGATCTGTTTTTCTGAATTAATGTTTATCCATTTTGAGGTTTGTAGTATGACTGTTGATCTGTGTCTCATTTCGCAAGAAAAATATTTACTCTTAATTGATTACTTCAATCTATATCAATCTTTAAGACAATACTTTAAAAGTAATTTTTTTCTAACAAGTAAATTCGTTTTGACTGAGGCCATGTCCACATACGTTTTCACATATTTTTCTCTCCATTTTGGCATCCTGTCTACACTGAGACAGTGTTTTCAGTCAACGAAAATGTAGCGTTTTGAAAACACTCTCCAAAGTGGAGAGATTTGAAAACATTGTTTTCGTGCGGCAGTGTGGACAGCTTTCAAAAACGATGATGCATTTTAGTGACCAATTCAGCAAAGATGGTGGACGACAGAGTCCAGCGGTTGTTTTTGTTGATCAATTGCTTTTGCCGCTTTATATTCACGTGTTATATTCTCGCAGCAACAACTCTACCTCATTATCATTCCATTTAAAAATTTTAACAATAAGGTACAAGAGGCTGTGGTTTTCTGTGAATAATGTTGCGGTGCGGTCACACTACACTTTTCTTTTCATTAACTTACTTTCATACGTATGCGACAGACCGAAAATGCAAGCTTCTACCAAAAATGTTGCATCTTTTTCTGCATTACAAGTTTGCTGAATTCTAAGCTGGAGGCCCATATACAAAGAGGTCTGTGCAAAAGTTTCGCATTACGAAAGTTTAGTGACCGCAGCATATGTCACTGCTGGGAGCCGTTGTCGCTTCATTGTCTCCTAATATTTGTAAGTCGCTTTGGATAAAAGCGTCAGCTAAATGGTTAAATGTAAATGTCACGTAATGCATGCAACCGTTTTAGCGGCGAGTTATTCACGATGCACTACCCTCAAGTACCTTATTGCTTTTACACAACGATCACCACACAATACAAAAATTAAAGCCTAAAATTATATATCAATCCAACTCTAATGAAGTAAAATCACTAAAAGCGTGCTGCACAGTAACACATAGAATCATTGGATGAAGCAGTCATAGCTGTTCTTTATCGTGAATAAACCCCAGTTAATGACCAATCAGAAGCAAGGACTGGAACTAGCCATTTTTATAGGATCAAAATAAGCACCATTCTGTGTTATTGACAAATATTTTTTATCTTGGTGTCACAAGTTTATAAAGAGATAGAAAAATGTCCTTACAGGCACATCCTAACTTTCATTGTGATGACATATCTTTTTAAAGCTAAACAGTACATATTTTAGTTTCATAAGAAAGAGCATCTTAGGCATCAGGTATTCTACAGCAGAAAGAACCATGCATACTGGTTTTAAAACAGTAATTTTGTGGGGAACTATTTCTTACTGTATGGCTCACACGTGTTTTCAGATATAGAGCCATATCGGGCACAAGAGTGAGATAACCGATGTTTAGACGTAGGCGTACGTGAGTCCAAATGCAAACACGGTCTTGCCACAGTCGTAGATTATAAAAACCTCTGCGGGTTTGTCTGGTCTGGGGCTGCAGAGCTCGGCCCACTACACGCCTCCCTTTGACTTTGACACACATTATCCTTCAGCTCTCATAAGCTTCGTATGTTTGTATCGTGACACATTGAGTGCTGCAGAGTTGCAGAAAAGTCCACAACTGTAAATGCCCACTGCCCCTGATGCTTTCATTATGAACTTAAAGTCTATGTAAAAGAAAAAACTCGCCTATTTTCCCTACACCATTTCAGTCTATAATCACACAATGGGGTGTTATACCGCGAACACAATACAATGCCAGTTGAGGGGTTGCGCTTCAATTTTTATACAAATCAACTAAAACGCTCTATTAAGGGTGTGTTTTGTAATGCTTCGAGGCAAAATCTACAGTCACGTTTCATATTAAGCACCACAAGCACAGATTGGTTTTATACCGCTTTATGTTTACAAGTTTCCAGCTGCTGGGTAAGATTAGGGTCACATTTTACAAGCACACGCGACATTTTCAGCACTTTGGTCCATGTTAAATAGGAACACACTGTCGTTTGCAATACGCAATGTGTTTACCGCAGTATGTTGCAACAGAAAGATGAAATGTAAAATCGCACTTACCTCTTATGCAATAAATGTGATGTTGGCAAGCGTAACTAAAAGCGTAACTAAAATATGGAAATAATCAAAAAGTCGTGACGCATTTGCCTTAGAATGATCTGTTTTTCAATTTAATATTTTGTCTACCTCTTCTCCTATCTCTGTTTTGCCCCGTTTTGCCTTTTTCTGGAGCCACAGAAAACAATCCCACAAAATATGGAGCTGTCAATCAAACAGGTCGACTTGAGTTATGGATAGGGGAGGGTGAAAAAAGCCACCGATCTTAAATTATCTATTTGCTGCAGTGTTTAGGTGGAGTTGTGTGACGTAGGTTTTATCATGTGGTGTTTATAGCGCTAAGCCACCAATACATCGATAAACGGACCATGAACGCCGAAAACCCCCCTCTCTTCTAACATGGCTCCCCCTGATCGTTTCAGATGGTACGCACCTGTTTTTGACTCGCCTGGTGGAACAAAACGCGTTCAAACATTCCAAGGTTCTGGTTACATGTGTGATGTAGTCATTTAGGCAACATGTTCTTGTTGTTTAGGGCGTGTCTGTATGTATTAATACACTATTGGCTATATAAGTATACTAAATATTCAAACTGGGGTCAAGGAACAACTTGAGGGAGGACTGCAGGCACAGTAGATGCAAGATCCCCTTCCCCACGGTCTTGCATTTACGCCTTTATTAAGAGTGAAGAAAGCAATAAAACATCATATACAACACTCTTTATTAGGACCGTTTTATAGCTGCTATAGTTGTGATTGAAATAAAGATATCTAAAATTCTAAAATTGTGACTGTGTTTCTTTGCAGTAAAATACATTATTTAGACTTTACTGTGAAATATGGTGCAAAAGCTCTTTCAGGTTTTTAACAGTCCACACTTTTATTTTAAATGTGTTTTTTGTGCATATGCGTGGTTAACAAATATATAGTATGTAAATGTGTCCTATGATGTGACAGCAAAATGTAGAAAAAAGCGAATATGCGAATATTGTATTTATACAAATAATAAAATATAAATAATAAATAAATCTTTATTTTTAGAGTTACACATATGATGAAAGAGCTTTATCTTCTATGTTTTTCTAAATTTTGTCACCCCCTGGGATTTACGATATACTTGTCAACTACCCATATCCAACTGGAATCTAAAATGAACAGCAAAAAAATTTGTACAAATCTGTTTTAAACTTCATATCATTTCCACATTCATATGTGGTTTGAAATCTACACAACTCGCATTCTTGGAAATCTGTTTCAGTCTGACAACTAAGATTGAATTTTTGCCTTGCGTCACAACATTTACACTCCTTGTAAATCGTAGCCATGCCAGACGTCCAGCCAAGGTTTCACACTCCATATAGAGGTCGCACTAAAATCACAGTTTCTGGTGATTTATTGAACCCTGGCTATTGTCATGGTGTAACACACTGCATAAACCTACCAATGTGTCATAATTGCCATAGAAACCAGTGAAGATATTCCAGAAAAGGAAAGAGGACACACAAAATGGATCTGAACAGTTGCGATACACATTTAAATCAGATAGCAATCGCAAAAATCTGATTTGGATTGACAGTGTGAACATAGTCTTAGTACCTTCTGGCTTTTAGCCAGTCAGGTAATCTTGCATTGACTGAGTTGCACATTTAATGAACTCTAGTCAGTGTTTATATAAGTGACACTAAATCAGTGTTAAAGTTAATTAGATACAGTAATCAAGTGGTTAATAAAGTGATGATTGAATCATGTGTTAATGCTAAACATCTGCTGGTAACAAGCAGATAACACTTGCAGTCACACAGCCACATCAACTGCAAATAACAATATTTCACTAGAAGATGATTAAACAACTCTACAAACACTATTGTCATCTTAACTCATTATCTAATCGGTTGGACTTTATTTATGTCATATGTCTCCTAAAGCTCTTATTGTGAATAACCAGTTAATGTTTTGTTGGTTTCTGTTATTGGTCATCTTTCTTTTAGCGATTCTTTTGTTAACAACAGGTATCATCACTTATGCTCAATCATTACTTTATTATTCACTTAATTAAATCACAGTGAAATCAATATACAGTGCTGCCCTTTTACATCAATTTTTAATACATTTCTTCCAGTAAATTACTGTTTAAGTAATGCAATTATTTGTGAAATTACTACAAAACAGACATAGATCTAAATAAAAACAGTCCCAATTGTCCTCTGAATATGTGATTAACTGGAGATGCTCTTTTTGAAATTTAATATGAAGAAATTAATCAGGTAAACAACTCCAGGATGAGCGTCAAAAGAACTAAACATTTCAAGATCCAGGTAATTAAAAGAATGGACCTCTGACCTAAAGATATTTTCTATTTTGACTGGAAAGGGCCTGTCGGTTATGTACTAAATTTTCTCTCAGGCCATTATCCCGGTTGCATTCGCAACGGTATAGGACCTCCGAAGTGGCGTAAGTTGGCCAACAGTACACCATTTTAAAGAACAGAGATTTTAAAAAAAAATGTTTATATTGTAATTAAAAGAATGAACCTCTGACCTAAAGATATAATCTGCTTTCTATTTTGACTGGAAAGGGCCTGTCGGTTATGTACTAAATTTTCTCTCAGGCCATTATCCCGGTTGCATTCGCAACAGTATAGGACCTCCAAAGTGGCGTAAGTTGACCAACAGTACACCATTTTAAAGAACAGAGATTTAAAAAAATGTTTATATTGTCTGTTGAGGGTTTCATGATTGCTTAGATGTCACGTAGATTATTAAGTTGCCACTGAAATAGCTGTGTATCCCAGAGCCAATTCAGTCCCTCCAAAATACATTTGTGAAGTAAAATCAATCTCAGTTGCAGTCTTAGAGTGTAAATGTATATGGATTTATATTGACAACTACCCAGCAAACACATTTATGTTGTGGCAATATTCGTGCCATGTTCTATTTTCACTCTGGCAACGTTTATATTTACGTGCTTGCAACAGTGACAACGTAGAAATGTAAGACACTGGAGGGCTGAAGCAATACATTCAGCTGCTGTGAGATGACGTTCTGATGACTTTTGTTCCTGATCTTAATTCCATGTCAACTCATTTCTCTGTATTACTCATCTGTGCTATATTTTTTGTGTTATTTTGAACACATGAATATGCCACAGAATGAATATAGCCACAAAATGAATATGGAAAAACATGTAACTTCTTAACAATTAATAATTAATCCTGTTCTTTATAAGGTTTACAGCAAAAAATTTGTAATCAACATCATCCAGTGTACACGGCATACAACATCATATATAATTGTATTAATAAAGCATTACATTACATCAAAATTATAACACTTTTGACAGCTTACATAAATTTGAGACCATGCATTTATGCTGCAGAGACGTCATGGATACAGACTTATGTGAGTTATACAGAAATCATAAAACACATGTTTTTATTCTATCATGGTTATCTTGTTAAATGAAATAAATTCATTATTCACCTAATATATTTTGCTAAAAGAAATTATAACCAATACTCATGTATTCTTTTCGATGAATCAGAGCAGACTTTCCTCCAACAGACGGCCCAACGGTCTGTTAAAATTTAAAAGGCTGATATTTGCACTTCAGTAGAGTGGTGTGAAAATGTCAAACAACATATGCACAACCTAAACCAATGACCCCAAAGGTGAGTTAAAAACAACATTGTGGCAACTTTCGCCAAATAGAACATCAGCCTTATGATCACGTTGTTACAATAATGTTAGGTTGGCTACGTTGAGACAATGTTATGTGTTCAGTGGCGGTTCTACATTGAATTACTCCCCGGACAAGACCCCCTCTGAGCAACCCCCACCACCGCACCAGAGGAAAAAATTATAATAATTTTTTTTACTGTAACAATAGAAGTGTAAGACAAGCTTATATTTCTCAGTTGCACAAATCCTTCAACAGAACATTTGAAAAACACAATTCCGCAGAAAACAGTATAAGTTTTCAGAACTTAAATAAATATACTCTGTATACATAAAAGTGTCAAAAATATGTACAATCAAAATATAACAAGAGCAGAGAACAATAATATACAATATTAAGAATAATATACAAATAAAATATAGAAGAAATATTCTAAATAGCACAAATCCTTCATCACACAAATCACACTAAAGAACATCTAATTATTACACTGCACTAAAAACAGAAAACACAAACTAACACTAAAATCTGACCTTTCTGGCCTTCCTTGAGGCAAAATCATCAATAATGTCATCATACGAAATCTGCTCCCCTATTGAGTGATTGATACTGATGATAGCAAGGCCAGTGAGCCTTCAGTTTTGTATTACCTATTTTTATTAGCCATTTCACACAATTTAGAAAAAACAAACACGTGCGAATTATAGGTCTGTGTTTATTATTATGAATAATATTATGAATGAAATGTGCGTTATTTGGAAGAAAGTCAAGGTGTAAATGACTTAGTTTAGCCTACTAAGCTAATTAGGGATCCCCCCCTCCTTGTCCGCTCCATTTGAACTGTCCTCCGCGCGTGCAGATGCGCCCGCGCCCCCCTCTCACAGCTTCTGTGCACGGCACCTTCTCAGCAAGCAGGGGCGCCACAGTTATAGACCATTACGCAAGATGTAAACAGCACTGGTCCAGAAGCCACTTCCTGTCTCAGTTTTTTAACACTACACAAATGACAGAACAAAATACAATCAACAGAACATTTACAACTGATTTAGGATTTAATTTAATTTACATATGTGAAATACAAAAAACTGAAACAGGAAGTGCTTCTGGACCAGTGTTGTTTACATCTTGTGAAATAGAAAACCGCTTAGCGGCGCTGATTTTTTTTCAAGCGCTTGTGCCGCCCCCCACGTGTCATGAAAAAATGCCGCCCCAGGCGGCTGCCCGGTTCGCCCATGCCAAAAACCGCCACTGTATGTGTTTGTTGTATTTAAATGCTCAATCAGGCCTTATTCTTTGACCAAGCATGAATAATCAAAAATATTCAAGCGCAAAAGCTTAAGGGTATTAGGCCAGGTCACTATTAACCTGCAAGTACCATGGTTCATGATGAAGTTGGAATGTCAAATTAATTTTTTAGAATTGAACTCCATAATTTGGCCAAACTCCTTAAGGTTAAGTTTCAATTTATTCAAATTAAAGTTTTAATGTATCAAATGTAAGAATGTAGTAAAACACTATACCATAAGGCATTTATATAGCTGTAGCTATATAAACATTTTTTTTCAGCTATGGACTTTTCTCTAAAAACTAATAAACTAATGACACAAATAACACACAACAATAACTGTATATATTCTGCTCCATAAAGCTGAATAAGTGGCACAGATTTTGCACAGACAAGGATAAAAACAATGAAGATGACGGTACATGATAACCTATTATTTACCTATTCTATTATTTAACTACATTTGCATGCCATGAGAATGTAGCAGTCTCTGAAAGTTTAATGAATGCAGAACAGATAAAAAATATTTATTTTGATAAACTGTCACATTTGGATATTTTTATTAAAAAAATACTAAAATAATGTGGCTTTTTCATTATGTATATATGTACCATGTGTAAATGGAATGTTGTATATTAGTTTTTGCTCACGTCAAATCAGTGCTTCTATCAGCAAAATTAAACAGTTTATGTTGCATATCAGGGGTGGAAAAACGAAAGAAAAACACTATATATATATATGTGTATATATATGTAAATATATGTGTATATATCTAATATGTTAGTATGTTGGTTTGCATACCAAATGTTTATAAATACTTGCTTCCTATTAAGTTGCTCTGGACGAAAGTGCCTGCTAAATGAACACATATGTAAATAAAGAGCACTCAAACGCCTTTCAATATTACGATGTTTACAATATTATGAACATGTTTATTGTTTACAATTTTCTTCAATGCAATTAAATCAGTATTTTGGGTAACTCTGAAATAAGTTAAAGGATAGTGTTTTAATGTTTGAATGGTTTATTCCCCTCAGATTCTACCATACTAGCTAATCTTTTGCACTTAAACTTGCTGGAATCATGCAAGGATAAAGCAACAGTTACAATAGAATTCTTTGTTTATGACGTAACAGAGCGCGTTCGATGTTGTGTTCCATGCGTCGATGTTCGGCAGCTGCTTGCGGTGAGTAAAGATTCCTATTACATGTGAGAAATCGGCAAGACACTTTGAAAAGAAAACGTTTAAACCTCGTTTAGATTGCGATTGAACAGACACATTAATGTAGGCAACTTGTAGCTGGAAGATTGGATTGTAAAGGGTAAACACATAATCGTGAGCTTTGGAACTCGTACAGTTCGTGTTTTAAAATAGAACAGTGATTGCCTTTAGATTGCATTTAGACGTTATTAAACTGTGCAAGGTAAATAATATAGATATTTTCCGCGATAAACAGAATAACTAGAGAAGAAATAACATGTAGTAATTACTCCACGATTTGAAATGAGTGATTATTGCGAATTGTATTAATTACCGCGAAAAGCAGGTGTAAGACGAACAATAAGAAGTATTGAAATTAACAAAAGGCAATTAGATTGCGCAATAAGCTGATTCTCTTTCTCTCTGTAACTCAGGTTCTCTCTTTAACCCAGAAATACTTTAATTATCTCTAAAAAGAGATTTAAAATACTAAATGAAATGTTTACAAGTTTAATATGGGTTATTGAGGAAAAAATATAAACATTTCATCCATCACATATAATTAGTGTACTTAAAATACGAAGTAGAGACACTTCAGAATAACTAGAGAAAAATAATAAAAAAATATCTAATAGGCTTTTATTAAAAATAAATAAATAATTTCCTGGAAAACAGAAATAGTTCTACTATAAAACACAAAAAATTAAATAATTCACCATAAAACATTCACTAGGTCAATTAGATATTTAGAGTATGGCCCTAATGTGGCATTAGAATGGCCCTACAACAAACCCCTAAAAAAATCACCTAATACTCAGTAGGCCATTTAGATTAGCGCTATTTAATTGGCTGGTTTCCTAGCACTGGTGCACGCTCTGGGCAGGGACTATTAGTTTTATGCTCATAGGTAAGTACTTCTCTGGCCTCCAGACCTACCTGTGTCACCCTGGCCTCCACACATGTCTGCACCACCCTGGCCTCCAGACCTACCTGCTTGCACCACCCTGGCTTCCAGACCTACCTGCTTGCACCACCCTGGCTTCCAGACCTACCTGCTTGCACCACCCTGGCTTCCAGACCTGCTAGTGCCAGCCTCTGGCGCCCAGACCTGCCTGTGCCACCCTGGCCTCCACACATGTCAGCTGTCAGCTCTGGCCTCCACACCTACCTGCTCATGCGCCCACCCTGGCTTCCAGACCTGCCTGGTCAGCCTCTGGCCTCCAGAACGCCTGTACCATCCTGACGTCCAGACCACGGTCCTGGCTCCACCATCTCTCTCCCTGTTCCGGCCCGCCTCCATCTCCCACCTAGTAAGTGTCTTGAAGCCGCCTCCTTAAAGGGAGTGGTTATTTTACAGTCATGTCTGTTTGTCCCTGTTTTTGTCTTGTTATGCTCTCCTGTATCTAGACAATTGTCATTTTACTACATTTCCCATCATCCTTTGCCTATTCAGTAGGCAGATTAGAATGGCCCCACTACAAAACCCCTCAAAAAAATGACCTAATATTAAGTAGACTGAGTAGAATGGCCCTATTACAAAACACAAAAAATGTACCTAAACTATAGTAGGCCAATAAGATTGTGCTAATTGGGGGACTATTAGTTTTATGCTCATAGGTCAGTGTGCACAAAAAGATTTAGTTAGATTGCAAGCAGGGCTGTAGTTTACATCAGGGTCTCATTTTAGGGTTAGTGATAGGGCCTGTACTGCAAGGTAGGCGGCTGTGAAACAGGAATAGCCCTACTTTAAAACACAAAAAACTCTCACTTCAAGTAAGGGCAGCTGGGCGGAAAGTCCGGTGGTCCAGAGTCCAGTGGTCCCAAGTTCAGTGGTCCTAGTAGCCCAAGTCTGGTGGTCCAGAATCCGGGTCGCTCAGTGGTCTCTAGTCCAGTGGTGCCAGACCCGTGGTCCCGAAGTCTAGTGGTCTGCCACTGCCTGTGATGGCACTGGGGATATGGTGCTGTTGGGCTGTTGTACACCAGAGGTCGCACCAGCGAAGTCTGTGCCAGAGGTCAAGCCTCCAGTCACTGAGTTCCCTCAGTGACATCCAGAGGTATGTGACATCCAGAGGTATGTGACATCCAGAGGTGTGTGACATCTAGAGGTATGTGACATCCAGAGGTGTGTGACATCCAGAGGTATGTGACATCCAGAGGTATGTGACATCCAGAGGCAAGTGACATCCAGAGGTATGTGACATCCAGAGGTAGGCATATGAGATTGCCTCTACTACAAAATACCCCTAATATTCAGTAGGCCGATTAAAATAGCCCTAGTATAAAAAAACAAAACAAAAAATGACCTAATATTCAGTAGGCCAAATAGAATAGCCTTATTAAAAAAAACTAATATTCAGTAAGACAATTAGAATAGCCATACTATGAAAAAAATCTAATATTCAGTAGGCCAATTAGATAGTCGCTGCTATAAAATACCATAAAAATGTCCTAATATTTAGTAGGCCAATTAGATTATGACTACCTCGCCGATCCGTGCCTATCGACATTTAAGTATACTCTGAAAGCTTTTCGCATTCTTTATTGCAGAATTTCATGTTAAATGGTTTGAACAAATGTGTATAATGTGTCATTATTCAAAAATAAAGCATTACAAATCAATAAAATACATGTGTGGTCTTTTTTTACTGAATTCCTGGTAATCCATTGGATTTATATATTGTTAGATTTTCTTGATATCTGATCCCAAACTGAGGTCAATACTTAATAAATTCAGATGTTGCAGATCATTCTTCACTTACAGAGCTCTCTGGGAACAAAGAAACACACAAGAGTGCAGTTGCTTCAAGCTCGTTTATTTTTTGTGATATTTTTGTTTATTTTTTTATACAGCAGATAAAGAACAGTTCAAATGACAAGGCAATTCTAAGTAATGCTACACAGAGAATGGGTGTCAGAAAACTTGTTTTATTTAACATGATATATTGATGGATTGGCCAATTTATTGAAAGCAAACTGATTTGTTCTTGGAATTAGAATCAAGCTACCAGTTAATTCACATGGTTGTGCTGTTTTTGTGCATGTTTTAGGAGGTTTGAGGTTATGTCATTGGCAGTGGAAAGAGTTGTAGTACCTGCACACAATTTATATTTCACCAAAAATATGTCATCTTTAATTTTGATAAAATCTAAATTATAACAATATTTCCATAGGTTGAACGTGAATGTCTCCATCTAAATCTTGCTGATGTCGTGATCATATCATGTGCACCAGCAAAACAGTTACCAAGATTAAGCTGTGCGTGTGATTGGTTTGCCACAAAAGTTTTTGATGTTAACTGTAATATTATATGGTAGGAACCACCCACTGGCCCAATGATGGAGTCCAGTGGCATGGCTAAGGTTACAGCACATTTGGTCTTTTCCAGCGTTTACTTATTACTTTTGACATAACGGAATTTTATCTGACTCAGATCTAAAACATCCTAGGAGGGGGTCGTGTAGGACTAGTTTGGGAAACACTGTGTTAGGAGGAACAGACAGTGCTATGGGGCTCATCTGGTTACAGAATCCACCTGAACCTTTTGCTAGCTTCCTTTAAATACCCGGCTCAAAGTATACTTCCTCCAAAGGAAGGCCACAAATGGCCATTTACATGAAAGACCCCAGGAAGGACACACCTTCAGCAATGAGCAGAATATCCCTAAACTCTCAAACCTTTGTTATGATCTGCTCTACTGTTGTGGGAATGATGAGACTCATTGTGTCAGTCACACTGAGACATTTCAAATGATATTAAACATTTATGTTAAGACAGTTCATCCACACAGAATGTGACAGTGACGTGCACAGGGGGGCCCAAGCCATGTGGTGCAAATTCTTAATTGTTTTCCTCTCTTTAGTGTGTTATAGCTGTTTGTTACGGTGGTGTTTTGTAAAAACAAATCTAAAAACAAAATAACATATCTAAAAACAAAATAACAAATCCAAAATTAAAATGATAATTCTAAAAACACAATCCCACATTTAAAAAAAACATAAAACCACAACAACAAATCCGGAAACAAAATAAGTCAGGAAACACTACGACAAGTGAGAAAACAAAATTGCAAGTTGGAAAACACAACGCCAAATCGCACAAACCAGAAAAGGTAGGTACTTTGCTGGAATGGAATGCTTACTGCTGATTGGACGAAACTCGTGTCAATCAAGATATCCAGGACATAGAATTCAATTCAATTCTTTCTCACAAAGGTCATTGTACCAAAGCAGCTTTACATGTATGGGAAGATAACAGTCAGTGGTCAGGGATTCAAAAAAACTCTTTAAGAGAGAAATAAAACCCTGACATGACGTGTTATAGTTGCAATCCGTGGCATGTGCAATCCGTAATAAAGGAAACAAATTGCCATTGATCGCATCTATAACATCTATAACAGTTACAAGACACAAACATTTACTTATAAGTAAGGTGAATTCTACCAGTTGTACATATAGTACAACTGGTAGCAGCAGTGGGCACGTTTTAATACACTGTGTATTATCTTTACTTTGGATTCAAATGTGACGTTTTGCCAAAACGCATAAGCTTCTGTGGCGCCCTGAAAGAATTTTAACCGAACCTATTATTATTTTATTATATTATTTATTAACTTATTTATTAATATATTTATTAATCATTAGTCTTTCAAATATTTACTAGACAACAGAAAGATGAAGAGCACTTTCATAAAGTACACTTTTCATAAAGTACAGGTTTTTTTTTATTATAAATGATTAAGTTTAAAATCTGTAGAAAAAACACATTTGGTTATGTTTATTGAAGGAATTATTTTTTTTAGTGTCCTTTTTGGTCCTTCCGCCCCTGCCCCACAAGAGGTCTGTGCACGCCACTGGAATTTTACAAAAACAGTTAGGACAAAACATTTGAATAAACAGAGTAAATTCTTAAACTATATGATAAAGAACCAATTACCTGCACACAGAGCAGCAGGAGACACAATGGATTGTTCAGTAATGTTATAGCTCCACCTATTCAACATATGTTTCACTTCATTAGCACATGGAAAACTGGCACACGTGGAAAAGAGTACATCAAACGAAAATAAAAATATCAAATTGATGCATATACACAGAAAACACACTACAATGTCTATGATGCTCGATACTCTTCAAACAGCGCGTAACATTTCACATGAAACAATAGTTTGAACTTTTAATGTGGAGCTGCAACAAAAGCGACTAACCAACAGCAGTTCTCCATAGCTCTGCTGCAGACTGAACAAAACTCAGGGTGCAATAGCGCCACCGGCGCAGCCACTAGGAAGCGCAATCTCCTTAATGCAGGATTTATTTACAGAACCTTAGAGCTGTAATATTTATATCGTTACATAATCATCATTCATTGAAGTGTGCTCTCTGAGATAGGGATGCAAACTCTGTGGGGGAAACTAACTATTAAGTTGCTCTGGATAAAAGTGTCTGCTAAATGAACACATGTTTATGTAAATAAAGAGCACTCTATAAAAACTCAAACGTCTTTCAATATTACGATGTTTACAATATTATGAACATGTTTATTGTTTACAATTTTCTTCAATGCAATTAAATCAGTATTTTGGTAACTCTGAAATAAGTTAAAGGATAGTGTTTTAATGTTTGAATGGTTTATTCCCTCAGATTCTACCATACTAGCTAATCTTTTGCACTTAAACTTGCTGGAATCATGCAAGGATAAAGCAACAGTAACAATAGAATTCTTTGTTTATGACGTAACAGAGCGCGTTCGATGTTGTGTTCCATGCGTCGATGTTCGGCAGCTGCTTTGCGGTGAGTAAAGATTCCTATTACATGTGAGAAATCGGCAAGACACTTTGAAAAGAAAACGTTTAAACCTCGTTTAGATTGCGATTGGACAGACACGTTAATGTAGGCAACTTGTAGCTGGAAGATTGGACTGTAAAGGGTAAACACATAATCGTGAGCTTTGGAACTCGTACAGTTCGTGTTTTAAAATAGAACAGTGATTGCCTTTAGATTGCATTTAGACGTTATTAAACTGTGCAAGGTAAATAATATAGATATTTTCCATATAAACAGAATAACTAGAGAAGAAATAACATGTAGTAATTACTCCACGATTTGAAATGAGTGATTATTGCGAATTGTATTAATTACCGCGAAAAGCAGGTGTAAGACGAACAATAAGAAGTATTGAAATTAACAAAAGGCAATTAGATTGCAATAAGCTGATTCTCTTTTCTCTGTAACTCAGGTTCTCTTTAACCCAGAAATACTTTTAATTATCTCTAAAAAGAGATTTAAAATGCTAAATGAAATGTTTACAAGTTTAATATGGGTTATTGAGGAAAAAAAATATCAACATTTCATCCATCACATATAATTAGTGTACTTAAAATACTAAGTAGAGACACTTCAGAATAACTAGAGAAAAATAATAAAAATATCTAATAGGCTTTTATTAAAAATAAATAAATAATTTCCTGGAAAACAGAAATAGTTCTACTATAAAACACAAAAAAATAAATAAATCACCATAAAACATTCACTAGGTCAATTAGATATTTAGAGAATGGCCCTAATATGGCATTAGAATGGCTCTACAACAAACCCCTAAAAAAAATCACCTAATACTCAGTAGGCCATTTAGATTGCGTTATTTAATTGGCTGGTTTCCTAGCACTGGTGCACGCTCTCCAAGGGACTATTAGTTTTATGCTCATAGGTAAGTACTTCCCTGGCCTCCAGACCTACCTGTGTCACCCTGGCCTCCACACATGTCTGCACCACCCTGGCCTCCAGACCTACCTGCTTGCACCACCCTGGCTTCCAGACCTACCTGCTTGCACCACCCTGGCTTTTCAGACCTACCTGCTTGCACCACCCTGGCTTCCAGACCTGCTAGTGCCGCCCTGGCGTCCAGACCTGCCTGTGCCACCCTGGCCTCCACACATGTCAGCTGCCGCCCTGGCCTCCACACCTACCTGCCTCATGCCACCCTGGCTTCCAGACCTGCCTGCGCAGCCTGGCCTCCAGAACGGCCTGTACCATCCTGACGCCCAGACCACGGTCCTGGCCCACCATCTCTCTCCCTGTTCCGGCTCCGGCCCATCTCCCACCTAGTAAGTGTCTTGAAGCCGCCTCCTTAAAGGGAGTGGTTATTTTACAGTCATGTCTGTTTGTCCCTGTTTTTGTCTTGTTATGCTCTCCTGTATCTGGACAATTGTCATTTTACTACATTTCCCATCATCCTTTGCCTATTCAGTAGGCAGATTAGAATGGCCCCACTACAAAACCCCTCAAAAATGACCTAATATTAAGCAGACTGAATAGAATGGCCCTATTACAAAACACAAAAAATGTACCTAAACTATAGTAGGCCAATTAGATTGTGCTAATTAAGTGGGACTATTAGTTTTATGCTCATAGGTCAGTGTGCACAAAAAAAAGATTTAGTTAGATTGCAAGCAGGGCTGTAGTTTACATCAGGGTCTCATTTTAGGGTTAGTGATAGGGCCTGTACTGCAAGGTAGGCTGCTGTGAAACAGGAATAGCCCTACTTTTAAAACACAAAAACTCTCACTTCTGCAAGGGCAGCTGGCTGGAAAGTCCGTGGTCCAGAGTCCAGTGGTCCCAAGTTCAGTGGTCCTAGTAGCCCAAGTCTGGTGGTCCAGAATCCGGGTCGCTCAGTGGTCTCTAGTCCAGTGGTGCCAGACCCGTGGTCCCGAAGTCTAGTGGTCTGCCACTGCCTGTGATGGCACTGGGGATATGGTGCTGTTGGGCTGTTGTACACCAGAGGCCGCACCAGCGAGTCTGTGCCAGAGGTCGCTCCAGTCACTGAGTTCCCTCAGTGACATCCAGAGGTATGTGACATCCAGAGGTATGTGACATCCAGAGGTGTGTGACATCTAGAGGTATGTGACATCCAGAGGTGTGTGACATCCAGAGGTATGTGACATCCAGAGGTATGTGACATCCAGAGGCAAGTGACATCCAGAGGTAGGCATATGAGATTGCCTCTACTACAAAATACCCCTAATATTCAGTAGGCCGATTAAAATAGCCCTAGTATAAAAAAACAAAACAAAAAATGACCTAATATTCAGTAGGCCAAATAGAATAGCCTTACTAAAAAAAACTAATATTCAGTAAGACAATTAGAATAGCCATACTATGAAAAAAATCTAATATTCAGTAGGCCAATTAGATAGTCGCTGCTATAAAATACCATAAAAATGTCCTAATATTTAGTAGGCCAATTAGATTGCGACCTCGCCGATCCGTGCCTATCGACATTTAAGTATACTCTGAAAGCTTTTCGCATTCTTTATTGCAGAATTTCATGTTAAATGGTTTGAACAAATGTGTATAATGTGTCATTATTCAAAAATAAAGCATTACAAATCAATAAAATACATGTGTGGTCTTTTTACTGAATTCTGGTAATCCATTGGATTTATATATTGTTAGATTTTCTTGATATCTGGATCCCAAACTGAGGTCAATACTTAATAAATTCAGATGTTGCAGATCATTCTTCACTTACAGAGCTCTCTGGGAACAAAGAAACACACAAGAGTGCAGTTGCTTCAAGCTTGTTTATTTTTTGTGATATTTTTGTTTATTTTTTTATACAGCAGATAAAGAACAGTTCAAATGACAAGGCAATTCTAAGTAATGCTACACAGAGAATGGGTGTCAGAAAAACAATATGATATATTGATGGATTGGCCAATTTATTGAAAGCAAACTGATTTGTTCTTGGAATTAGAATCAAGCTACCAGTTAATTCACATGGTTGTGCTGTTTTTGTGCATGTTTTAGGAGGTTTGAGGTTGTAGTACCTGCACACAATTTATATTTTACCAAAAATATGTCATCTTAAATTTTGATAAAATTTAAATTATAACAATATTTCCATAGGTTGAACGTGAATGTCTCCAGCAAAATCTTGCTGATGTCACATCATATCATGTGCACCAGCAAAACAGTTACAAAGATTAAGCTGTGCGTGATTGGTTTGCCACAAAAGTTTTTTTGATGTTAACTGTAATATTATGTAAGGGGGAAACCACCCACTGGCCCAATGATGGAGTCCAGTGGCATGGCGAAGGTTACAGCACATTTGGTCTTTTCCAGCATTTACTTATTACTTTTGACATAACGGAATTTTATCTGACTCAGATCTAAAACATCCTAGGAGGGGGGTCGTGTAGGACTAGTTTGGGAAACACTGTGTTAGAGGAACAGACAGTGCTATGGGGCTCATCTGGTTACAGAATCCACCTGAACCTTTTGCTAGCTTCCTTTAAATACCCGGCTCAAAGTATACTTCCTCCAAAGGAAGGCCACAAATGGCCATTTACATGAAAGACCCCAGGAAGGACACACCTTCAGCAGTGAGCAGAATATCCCTAAACTCTCAAACCTTTGTTATGATCTGCTCTACTGTTGTGGGAATGATGAGACTGATTGTGTCAGTCACACTGAGACATTTCAAATGATATTAAACATTTATGTTAAGACAGTTCATCCACACAGGATGTGACAGTGACGTGCACAGGGGGGCTCAAGCCATGTGGTGCAAATTCTTCATTGTTTTCTCTCTCTTTAGTGTGTTATAGCTGTTTGTTACGGTGGTGTTTTGTAAAACAAATCAAAACAAAATAACATATCTAAAAACAAAATAACAAATCCAAAATTAAAATGATAATTCTAAAACACAATCCCACATTTAAAAAAAAAACATAAAAACACAACAACAAATCCTGAAACAAAATAAGTCAGGAAACACTACGACAAGTGAGAAAACAAAATTGCAAGTTGGAAAACACAACGCCAATCGCACAAACCAGAAAAGGTAGGTACTTTGCTGGAATGGAATGCTTACTGCTGATTGGACGAAACTCGTGTCAATCAAGATATCCAGGACATAGAATTCAATTCAATTCTTTCTCACAAAGGTCATTGTACCAAAGCAGCTTTACATGTATGGGAAGATAGCAGTCAGTGGTCAGGGATTCAAAAACTCTTTAAGAGAGAAAAACCTGACATGACGTGTTATAGTTGCAATCCGTGGCATGTGCAATCCGTAATAAAGGAAACAAATTGCCATTGATCGCATCTATAACTCACTATGCAGTTACAAGACACAAACATTTACTTGCTTAAGAGAATGAATAAAATGAATTATAAGTAGAAAGATTCTACCAGTTGTACATATAGTACAACTGGTAGCAGCAGTGGGCACGTTTTAACACACTGTGTATTATCTTTACTTTGGATTCAAATGTGACGTTTTGCCAAAACACATAAGCTTCTGTGGCGCCCTGAAAGAATTTTAACTCAACCTATTATTATTTTATTACATTATTTATTAACTTATTTATTAATATATTTATTAATCATTAGTCTTTCAAATATTTAAAAAGACAACAGAAAGATGAAGAGCACTTTCATAAAGTACACTTTTCATAAAGTACAGGTATTTTTTTTTATAAATGCCACGCCACTGGAATGTAATATTTCCTAAATACAGTTCATGGGTGAACTATAGGGTTCTCTGAGTGGAGAGAGGGAGGAAGGAACAGATGTAAAGATGTGAGTTTGTAATTGTGACCTCTTCTTTATCTGACCCGGTTTGTCCCACCCTTCATCAGCACTCATACTCTGGGTCTGGATGATGTAGTATGTGTTTAATGCCAACAGCAGTTCTCCATAGCTCTGCTGCCCTTAATATAACAGTAAACACTAGAAACAAAACAGACAAAAATAAAACAGCAATCTGAAATATGTCAATGTGCTTTGTGATCGTATAAGACATTTTAAATCAAGCAGGAATAACATGAACAGAAAGACTGCACATTGAGAAATAAATACACAAATTACACAGCTTATATCATCCATTTTATGGAACCCTGTAACATTATGCATGAAAAGTTAATCATGACATTTCTTAATAAAACATGAATTAAGTGCTTTACAAAACAGTTAGCACAAAACATTTGAATAAACAGAATAAATTCTTAAACTATATGATAAAGAACCAATTACCTGCACACAGAGCAGCAGGAGACACGAAGGATTGTTCAGTAATGTTATAGCTCCACCTATTCAACATATGTTTCACTTTATTAGCACATGGAAAACTGGCACATGGAAAAGAGTACATCAAACGAAAATAAAAATATCAAATTGATGCATATACACAGAAAACACACTACAATGTCTATGATGCTCGATACTCTTCAAACAGCGCGTAACATTTCACATGAAACAATAGTTTGAACTTTTAATGTGGAGCTGCAACAAAAGCGACTAACCAACAGCAGTTCTCCATAGCTCTGCTGCAGACTGAACAAAACTCAGGGTGCAATAGCGCCACCGGCGCAGCCACTAGGAAGCGCAATCTCCTTAATGCAGGATTTATTTACAGAACCTTAGAGCTGTAATATTTATATCGTTACATAATCATCATTCATTGAAGTGTGCTCTCTGAGATAGGATGCAAACTCTGTGGGGGAAACTAACTATTAAGTTGCTCTGGATAAAAGTGTCTGCTAAATGAACACATGTTTATGTAAATAAAGAGCACTCTATAAAAAACTCAAACGTCTTTCAATATTACGATGTTTACAATATTATGAACATGTTTATTGTTTACAATTTTCTTCAATGCAATTAAATCAGTATTTTTGGTAACTCTGAAATAAGTTAAAGGATAGTGTTTTAATGTTTGAATGGTTTATTCCCCTCAGATTCTACCATACTAGCTAATCTTTTGCACTTTAACTTGCTGGAATCATGCAAGGATAAAGCAACAGTAACAATAGAATTCTTTGTTTATGACGTAACAGAGCGCGTTCTGATGTTGTGTTCCATGCGTCGATGTTCGGCAGCTGCTTGCGGTGAGTAAAGATTCCTATTACATGTGAGAAATCGGCAAGACACTTTGAAAAGAAAACGTTTAAACCTCGTTTAGATTGCGATTGAACAGACACGTTAATGTAGGCAACTTGTAGCTGGAAGATTGGACTGTAAAGGGTAAACACATAATCGTGAGCTTTGGAACTCGTACAGTTCGTGTTTTAAAATAGAACAGTGATTGCCTTTAGATTGCATTTAGACGTTATTAAACTGTGCAAGGTAAATAATATAGATATTTTCCGCGATAAACAGAATAACTAGAGAAGAAATAACATGTAGTAATTACTCCACGATTTGAAATGAGTGATTATTGCTAATTGTATTAATTACCGCGAAAAGCAGGTGTAAGACGAACAATAAGAAGTATTGAAATTAACAAAAGGCAATTAGATTGCGCAATAAGCTGATTCTCTTTCTCTCTGTAACTCAGGTTCTCTCTTTAACCCAGAAATACTTTTAATTATCTCTAAAAGAGATTTAAAATACTAAATTAAATGTTTACAAGTTTAATATGGGTTATTGAGGAAAAATATAAAACATTTCATCCATCACATGTAATTAGTGTACTTAAAATACGAAGTAGAGACACTTCAGAATAACTAGAGAAAAATAATAAAAAATATCTAATAGGCTTTTATTAAAAATAAAAAAATAATTTCCTGGAATACAGAAATAGTTCTACTATAAAACACAAAAAAATTAAATAATTCACCATAAAACATTCACTAGGTCAATTAGATATTTAGAGTATGGCCCTAATGTGGCATTAGAATGGCCCTACAACAAACCCCTAAAAAAAATCACCTAATACTCAGTAGGCCATTTAGATTGCGCTATTTAATTGGCTGGTTTCCTAGCACTGGTGCACGCTCTGGGCGGGACTATTAGTTTTATGCTCATAGGTAAGTACTTCTCTGGCCTCCAGACCTACCTGTGTCACCCTGGCCTCCACACATGTCTGCACCACCCTGGCCTCCAGACCTACCTGCTTGCACCACCCTGGCTTCCAGACCTACCTGCTTGCACCACCCTGGCTTCCAGCCCTACCTGCTTGCACCACCCTGGCTTCCAGACCTGCTAGTGCAGCCCTGGCGCCCAGACCTGCCTGTGCCACCCTGGCCTCCACACATGTCAGCGTCAGCCTGGCCTCCACACCTACCTGCCTGCCACCCTGGCTTCCAGACCTGCCTGCGCCGCCCTGGCCTCCAGAACGGCCTGTACCATCCTGACGTCCAGACCACGGTCCTGGCCCACCATCTCTCTCCCTGTTCCGGCTCCGCTCCATCTCCCACCTAGTAAGTGTCTTGAAGCCGCTCCTTAAAGGGAGTGGTTATTTTACAGTCATGTCTGTTTGTCCCTGTTTTTGTCTTGTTATGCTCTCCTGTATCTGGACAATTGTCATTTTACTACATTTCCCATCATCCTTTGCCTATTCAGTAGGCAGATTAGAATGGCCCCACTACAAAACCCCTCAAAAAATGACCTAATATTAAGTAGACTGAGTAGAATGGCCCTATTACAAAACACAAAAAAATGTACCTAAACTATAGTAGGCCAATTAGATTGTGCTAATTGGGCGGGACTATTAGTTTTATGCTCATAGGTCAGTGTGCACAAAAAAGATTTAGTTAGATTGCAAGCAGGGCTGTAGTTTACATCAGGGTCTCATTTTAGGGTTAGTGATAGGGCCTGTACTGCAAGGTAGGCGTGCTGTGAAACAGGAATAGCCCTACTTTAAAACACAAAAAAACTCTCACTTCGAGTGCAAGGGCAGCTGGCTGAAAGAGTCCGTGGTCCAGAGTCCAGTGGTCCCAAGTTCAGTGGTCCTAGTAGCCCAAGTCTGGTGGTCCAGAACCGGGTCGCTCAGTGGTCTCTAGTCCAGTGGTGCCAGACCCGGTGGTCCCGAGTCTAGTGGTCTGCCACTGCCTGTGATGGCACTGGGGATATGGTGCTGTTGGGCTGTTGTACACCAGAGGCCGCACCAGCGAGTCTGTGCCAGAGGTCGCTCCAGTCACTGAGTTCCCTCAGTGACATCCAGAGGTATGTGACATCCAGAGGTATGTGACATCCAGAGGTGTGTGACATCTAGAGGTATGTGACATCCAGAGGTGTGTGACATCCAGAGGTATGTGACATCCAGAGGTATGTGACATCCAGAGGCAAGTGACATCCAGAGGTATGTGACATCCAGAGGTAGGCATATGAGATTGCCTCTACTACAAAAACCCCCTAATATTCAGTAGGCCGATTAAAATAGCCCTAGTATAAAAAAACAAAACAAAAAATGACCTAATATTCAGTAGGCCAAATAGAATAGCCTTATTAAAAAAAACTAATATTCAGTAAGACAATTAGAATAGCCATACTATGAAAAAAATCTAATATTCAGTAGGCCAATTAGATAGTCGCTGCTATAAAATACCATAAAATGTCCTAATATTTAGTAGGCCAATTAGATTTGCGACCTACCGATCCGTGCCTATCGACATTTAAGTATACTCTGAAAGCTTTTCGCATTCTTTATTGCAGAATTTCATGTTAAATGGTTTGAACAAATGTGTATAATGTGTCATTATTCAAAAATAAAGCATTACAAATCAATAAAATACATGTGTGGTCTTTTTTTACTGAATTCCTGGTAATCCATTGAATTTATATATTGTTAGATTTTCTTGATATCTGGATCCCAAACTGAGGTCAATACTTAATAAATTCAGATGTTGCAGATCATTCTTCACTTACAGAGCTCTCTGGGAACAAAGAAACACACAAGAGTGCAGTTGCTTCAAGCTTGTTTATTTTTTGTGATATTTTTGTTTATTTTTTTATACAGCAGATAAAGAACAGTTCAAATGACAAGGCAATTCTAAGTAATGCTACACAGAGAATGGGTGTCAGAAAAACTTGTTTTATTTAACATGATATATTGATGGATTGGCCAATTTATTGAAAGCAAACTGATTTGTTCTTGGAATTAGAATCAAGCTACCAGTTAATTCACATGGTTGTGCTGTTTTTGTGCATGTTTTAGGAGGTTTGAGGTTATGTCATTGGCAGTGGAAAGAGTTGTAGTACCTGCACAAAATTTATATTTGACCAAAAATATGTCATCTTTAATTTTGATAAAATCTCAATTATAACAATATTTCCATAGGTTGAACGTGAATGTCTCCAGCAATTCACTGATGTCACATCATATCATGTGCACCAGCAAAACAGTTACAAAGATTAAGCTGTGCGTGATTGGTTTGCCACAAAAGTTTTTTTGATGTTAACTGTAATATTAGGTAAGGGGGAACCACCCACTGGCCCAATGATGGAGTCCAGTGGCATGGCGAAGGTTACAGCACATTTGGTCTTTTCCAGCGTTTACTTATTACTTTTGACATAACGGAATTTTATCTGACTCAGATCTAAAACATCCTAGGAGGGGGGTCGTGTAGGACTAGTTTGGGAAACACTGTGTTAGAGGAACAGACAGTGCTATGGGGCTCATCTGGTTACAGAATCCACCTGAACCTTTTGCTAGCTTCCTTTAAATACCCGGCTCAAAGTATACTTCCTCCAAAGGAAGGCCACAAATGGCCATTTACATGAAAGACCCCAGGAAGGACACACCTTCAGCAGTGAGCAGAATATCCCTAAACTCTCAAACCTTTGTTATGATCTGCTCTACTGTTGTGGGAATGATGAAACTGATTGTGTCAGTCACACTGAGACATTTCAAATGATATTAAACATTTATGTTAAGACAGTTCATCCACACAGAATGTGACAGTGACGTGCACAGGGGGGCTCAAGCCATGTGGTGCAAATTCTTCATTGTTTTCCTCTCTCTTTAGTGTGTTATAGCTGTTTGTTACGGTGGTGTTTTGTAAAAACAAATCAAAAACAAAATAACATATCTAAAAACAAAATAACAAATCCAAAATTAAAATGATAATTCTAAAACACAATCCCACATTTAAAAAAAAAACATAAAAACACAACAACAACAAACCGAAACAAAATAAGTCAGGAAACACTACGACAAGTGAGAAAACAAAATTGCAAGTTGGAAAACACAACGCCAAATCGCACAAACCAGAAAAGGTAGGTACTTTGCTGGAATGGAATGCTTACTGCTGATTGGACGAAACTCGTGTCAATCAAGATATCCAGGACATAGAATTCAATTCAATTTTATTTGTATAGCGCTTTCTCACAAAGGTCATTGTACCAAAGCAGCTTTACATGTATGGAAAGATAACAGTCAGTGGTCAGGGATTCAAAAAAACTCTTTAAGAGAGAAAAAAAACCCTGACATGACGTGTTATAGTTGCAATCCGTGGCATGTGCAATCCGTAATAAAGGAAACAAATTGCCATTGATCGCATCTATAACTCACTATGCAGTTACAAGACACAAACATTTACTTGCTTAAGAGAATGAATAAAAATGAATTATAAGTAAGGTGAATTCTACCAGTTGTACATATAGTACAACTGGTAGCAGCAGTGGGCACGTTTTAACACACCGTGTATTATCTTTACTTTGGATTCAAATGTGACGTTTTGCCAAAACACATAAGCTTCTGTGGCGCCCTGAAAGAATTTTAACCGAACCTATTATTATTTTATTACATTATTTATTAACTTATTTATTAATATATTTATTAATCATTAGTCTTTAAAATATTTAAAAAGACAACAGAAAGATGAAGAGCACTTTCATAAAGTACACTTTTCATAAAGTACAGGTATTTTTTTATAAATGCCACGCCACTGGAATGTAATATTTCCTAAATACAGTTCATGGGTGAACTATAGGGTTCTCTGAGTGGAGAGAGGGAGGAAGGAACAGATGTAAAGGTGTGAGTTTGTAATTGTGACCTCTTCTTTATCTGACCCGGTTTGTCCCACCCTTCATCAGCACTCATACTCTGGGTCTGGATGATGTAGTATGTGTTTAATGCCAACAGCAGTTCTCCATAGCTCTGCTGCCCTTAATATAACAGTAAACACTAGAAACAAAACAGACAAAAATAAAACAGCAATCTGAAATATGTCAATTGCTTTGTGATCGTATCAGACATTTTAAATCAAGCAGGAATAACATGAACAGAAAGACTGCACATTGAGAAATAAATACACAAATTACACAGCTTATATCATCCATTTTATGGAACCCTGTAACATTATGCATGAAAAGTTAATCATGACATTTCTTAATAAAACATGAATTAACCCAGACAGCAAGCCAACATTGAATAAACATTGTTTTTCCATCTGAATCATCATTATGGTTGATGTTGAAATTTCAATGCAAAATAAATGTTGAATCACCATTACCATATCGATGAAAACCTGATGTTATTAATGTTGATGGCAACAATATTGGAACAACATTGATCTATAGTTATCTTTATGATTGATTAAGCATTGATATTTGGTTTACCGGGCGATCGCTGAATGTGTTGAAAAGTCATTGATTTTGACCGGGAAACGACGCTGTTGTTGAAGAGTCATCGGCATATAGTTGACCGGGAAATATGATTGAAAATCCATCGATTTTTGGTTGACCGGGAGATCAACACCAACGTACTGCACCGGACACAGCTCATTTCTGGACCTTGGCACAAGCATACAGGTAAGCTTGCTTAATGTTCGATATGAATGAATTGTACCAAATCAAATACTGTTAGGTTGATCGTTAACATGATAGTTAATGTAGTAACCGACGCAGTGCTGCAATCACTGAAATAGATTTTTGTTTTACCAATGTGTCAAAATCTGCCAAAAGTACTTGATCTCTTCTAGGTTATAAAGTTAGCAAAACCTCATTAGTCCAGTCTATTTTTGTGACAGCTAGCTCAAAATACATGTCTGTACCCATTGCTAGTGTCGTGAAATCTATTAACACAGCACCGCTATTTCTTCTGACCGCCGGAGAACACCGGCGGAAACAACGCTAGTATAGTGCTCTATCTAGCTAGCGCTACCCACAGAATTACACAAAAGACATGGTTTACATTTACTTTATTCAATGCAGAACTGTCTCGAGTTGTAACGTTAACTGGAAATGCCGATTAGACGATCTCGTAATAGCCTACAAATCCAAAATATGAATAATCCTCGAGCAGAGCTGCGATGTGCGATACAGTTTTGTAACTCCATTGTGTTTGTTTTCATAAATGATAACAGTCATTTTATACTAGTGCTTATGCGATATCACGATTTTTGATGATCTTCTGCGCCTGATCATTAATCCACATCGTTTTTCAAGTAAGCAAGTCTTTAGTATAATAAGCCTCATCTGAGAATCTTAAAATATCTGTTTCTGATTCTGCACACCACATGCACTCACAATGGCATCACGCTGGTCAAAGAGGCGCAAATGTAGGTCAATGCTTAAGGTCACAGAGTCAGAGATACTAGAGCAATTTGAGGAGACCTTTAATAATACAAATATGCAAGGCAAGACTGACACAGAATCGGAACATGTAGAGTGCCCAAGGGAAGTAGTGGATCCAATTGTTTCAACCTCTAGTCACTCAGTTGTAGAGGAGCTACCAGTTATAGAGGAGCTTCCAGTTATAGGGAACTATGAGCAAAGTTCAGAATTCAGTGAGACCCATGAGTCAATAGACACAACTCATATTGATTCAGATGATACTGAAACTCCATCTACAGAGTTTTTGATGACTGGTCTGAGATTTTGGGCCTCTACATTTTCAGTCTCTCTGGTGGCATTAACTGCACTTTTGAGCATTTTGCGCGTTTCATCCAAAATTGCCTAAAGATGCTCGGACAGTTCTGAGGACGCAAGGTCAAATAATAACTAAGAAGATGGAGGGTGGGGAATACTATCACTTTGGCCTAACCAATGGGTTAATGTCGAGGCTTAAATCTTTGACTCTCCCTGCCAACTTGAACACACTTAAGTTGCAGTTCAATATAGATGGGTTACCACTATTCAGAAGCAGTAGACTTCAGTTCTGGCCAATTCTTGCAATGGTAGATGTTGATTACACCAGATCTCCCTTCCTTGTTGGCCTGTTCTGTGGCCTTAGCAAGCCTAAAAGTGCCTCGGAATTCTTGGGCCCATTTATTGAGGACCTTAAGGCCATTCTGGAGAGGGGTTTAATTTATAATGGGCAGCAGCTAATGGCAAAAGTGTGCTCGTTCATTTGCGATGCCCCTGCACGAGCCTTTATTAAAAACACCAAGGGTCACAATGGTTACTCAGGTTGCGATAAATGTATTCAAGTGGGTGAATGGCAGGGCAAAATGACATTTCCTGATGTCAATGCTAAATTAAGAGCCGACGCAGACTTCGCCTCCATGATCGATGAGGACCACCACTTGAGTCGAACGCCATCTCCCCTAGTTAGTGTAGTGAAAATGGTGACAATGTTCCCATTGGACTACATGCATTTATGTTGTCTTGGGGTAACCAGAAAAATGCTGTATATATGGATCTTGGGGCAAATGTCTTGCAACTAGGTTGGGCAGTAAAACAATTGGGGAGATTTCTGTGAAGTTGAAGGCATTGACACCTTACACTCCAACTGAGTTCAGTCGCAAACCCAGGGAACTCGCAGAAATTGATAGGTGGAAAGCAACAGAGCTCCGGTATTTTATGCTATACGCTGGCCCTGTAGTGCTGAGAGATACAATTCCTTTGGAGATGTTTAACAACTTTATGTTGTTTTCTGTTGCTATGCATCTCCTTTTGTCTCCTGGGACATCAGAGAAAATGGTGGACTGTGCTCACGAATTGCTAATTTCATTTGTGAGTCACTTTGGGCAGCTATATGGCAGAAGTGAAATAACTTACAATGTCCACCAGCTGACACACCTGGCAGCAGAATATCATCTCTATGGTCCCTTAGATAACATTGCTGCCTTTCCTTATGAGAACTATTTGGCCCAACTGAAACATTTACTGTGCAAACCTCATTTGCCTTTACAGCAAATAGTTAAAAGGCTTTCTGAAAGAGACCCTCAGACACCCCAAATCAACAAAGGTCATAAATTCATGCACCTCCATCATGATGGTCCATTGGTGCCTCATTTGGGACATGGGGATCAATATAGAAAGGTTGTAACTAAAGATTTCACCTTATCATGTAGGTTTGGGGATAATTGCATTCAGATAGTTGAGGACATCGCTCTTGTTGACAACATAATCAAAGTAGCTGAGGAAACATATGTGATCTTCCGGAAATTTACAAAGAAGGAATCATATGTCCAATACCCCCTTCGAATCAGCCATCATTGGCTGTTACAAAGTGTGGGACTTAAGCAGCGATGTTGGTGTTGTAAAGCTCCAAATAATAAAAAACAAATATATACTTTTCCCTGATAAAAAAGAGTTCATAGCCATTCCCCTCATACATACAAAGTAAATCATTTTTGTACAAATCAGTTCATAAAAATCAGTTCAGTTCATAAAAAACTGTTCATAAAAATCAGTTCATGTGTTAATAACCAACCATTATCTTCACCATAAAAGTAGTATGAAGCAGTGGTGCCTTGTAAAGTTCCACAGTGGTGGAACAGAAATTGTGCCACACATATGGCTTCAGGGGGAGAAAGTTTTCTGGCCTCCATACCCTCTAAAAGAGTCTGGCAAGGTTCGTGCTGCCATCAGGAGGAGGGAGGAACCAAAAGAAAATTGGCAGACTTATGAGCCTGTCAGGGTCCTCGTAAGCCGAGGTGGGTATTGTTAAATCGGGTTAACATTTTATCATAGCCCTTTGTATCAGTATCTCATAACAACTCTGTGTCTGCAGATACCTTTGAGGAAGCAGAGAGGTGCCTGGAGAGGTATTTGAAGCAGCAATGCGACACCACTGATATCCAGTCAGAGGAGGAGAGCCAACAGGCTCAGAAAAGGAGAAAGAAGTAATAATTTCCAAATTCACAGTGCAAAGTTGCTGAATTGTATGTGCACATGGCCATCCTCAGAAATATATGTTTACTGTAACATCGGAATAGTTGACATTTTGAATATTTCAGTAACTACAGATGAACAAATGTAAATAATGCAGTGTATTTATAGTTTGTCCATGTTCACTTCTAGACCAAACCTAATCTACAAGAATTCTGATGACTCTGATGAAGATCAACCTCGGAGTAAATATCCCCGAGCTCCAAAAATGTTGTTCCCAGGTACAGTATAGTAGGTGTTACGGTGTTCCCTGTGTTTGTTCGTTCTCCTCCCATTCTAATAACCTGTAACATCTTTTATACCCCCCCTGTCATACACACCAACAGCCTCCAGCCCTCTGCATTCTCCCTCTCCATCCTCCCAACTCCAACCTCTAGTCCCAGTGAATTACGAGACGCTTTCCACTCTGCAGTCTCCCTCTCCATCCTCCCAACTCCAACCTCTATCCCCAGTAAATTTCCAGACCACTTTGAACAACACAACCAGCTACCAAACCCTGCCCGCCCCAGCCAGCCGCCAGTCTCCGCTGCCCTACCCCAACAGCCAACCCATTACCTTCTCTGCTGAAGATTTTCAGTTGCCAGTGGCTTCTGCCGGTACTCCCCGGTGTGCACCCAATTTCTCTCCAGAAGGTATGTTTTAGAAAAGAGAGTTTCATGTTATTCAAATTCCTATAGCCAGTCTTATAGATAAAAAAATGTTTCTTCCATATTTGTCACAGACTCAAGAGACTCCGCCAGGCAGCTTTTAAAAGGCAAGTGCAAAACTGTTGTGTGAACGGAATAGCCTTGTGCATTAAAACACCTAAATATTACAGTGGTTTGCATTCTCTATGGAACAGTTCAAATTAAATATTGTGATTGGTGCTGGGTTGAATCCCCTACCTATAGCATTTAACATCCCTCGTGTATATTTGAAATTGGGTTGACCATTTGAAGAGTTTGGTTTCAAAATGCTATATACACCATTTTCATAAATAATTTTACATTTTGTTTCGCAAGTAATTTCAGTAGAACTGCAATTGGATATTGTTATTTATCTTTACTCAATCAAAACAACAAAACAGCAATTTGATTGACATTACCTGAACTACAGAATTAAATAACATGACTTTTTAATGTTTTTAAAAATGGAGATATAGCGTTTTGGAACCAAACTCTTAATTTCTTTATTTTACGCTTTTTTACATTACAAAATAAAGGAATGCAAAGTTTTGCACTCAACCCAAAACTATTTGTTATTCCTGTCAATAGATGTAACCTTGCAGAAACTGCTCACCACTGTCACAGAGTTGACGAAGGAGGTGAGGGACCTGCGGCAGGACTTCAGAGAGTTCCGCCAGTCCTGTAGGTGTGGCCAAAGTGCTGGGGTGGTGGGCTTGACTGAAGAGCCACTGCAACTGCCTCTGCACAGCATGGAGGGGCTGGAGAACGCAGAGGTGATACTCCAGTCCCAGGAGGCTAGGAAGGCAATGATAATTATTTAATGATTAAATAGTGGTCACATCATTCTTATGATTGACCTTCACTGATCTGCCCAATTTTGTTAAACTGTTTAACAAATCTGTTAAACTATGTGTGTTTAAGCTCATCACAATTGACAAACCTACATAGAGCAACATTACATCATCTTTGAAAAAGAGCTTTTATAAAATTGTTTACTTTTTAAACTGAAAATAGTTACTTTTTTATTTTGATAGGTGGCCCGCTTCACAGTTATTGGGGGGACCACCCTGGAGATCAGGGTCCGGCGCATGCTGGCATACAGCATGACCAATGAGCTGGCCTCAGGCCTAAACTGGGCAGGCAAGAAAAATAAAGATGTGGGCAAACAGAAGCGGCCCTTTAAAGAAATGGCTCTCTGCAAATGCATGTTTGGTAAGTCATTCTGCTTAAGTATGAATGCAGTATGAATGCAGTGCTTTCAGTAAAACAGTATGCCCTCAATTGAGTAAATAAACTCAAGCTTCACTATTTACTGTTTATGTATGTGTTTTAGTGTAGCGTGATTACCCTTTTAATTCTACCCCGTGTGTGACCCTTCGTGTGTGGGGGGCTGCGTCCACCCCTGTGTGTGTAGCGTGTGTGTGTATTTGACTTTCCTATGTGTACTGTGTTCGTGCCATGTTCTGCTCCCAATCCTTGACGACAGCTTGATTGAACAAATCATTGACTAAATCACAGCATACTTTTACTTGTATTCTAGATGCCTTGACTCAATGTCTTACAACGGCAAACAATTATGACTTCTCTCAAGCTGTACAGAAGTGGCTGCGCTATGCCCCAGACCGAGCGGGAGGAGCTGGAAGACAGACGCAGCAGGAGTTAGCACTATAAAGAAAAAAAATGAAATAATACAATAAAAATGATTGTTTAATTTTTAAAGAATGCGTGGGGTGTCATTTGTGCTAGTCTAGGTTATAGCCTAAAGGTATAGTTTCTATTTTCTATATTTTGCTAGCCCATCCTGGCTGTCGATAAAGCAGGATTATAGCCTAATAATAATGTTTTAATATTATATTAAAATTACAAGAAAACCTGTTGTATAAAACACCATTGAAGTTTTGTTGATATGCTGGGATTTCAACATTGTTTCAATATCCATTGTAATCGAAATACCATTGAAATTCTGTTGATCTCTAGGTATGATTTAAACGTTGTTTCAATGATAATAGAGGGTGCAACATGATGAAGAATCAACATCAGAGTTCGACGTTGATTCAATTACTTTATCGTTGACAGCGGGATGTTGATTTAACATTGTTTCAATTACTATTTGCTATCTGGGAAGTGATTTACAAAACAGTTAGCACAAAACATTTGTAGAGTAAATTCTTAAACTATATGATAAAGAACCAATTACCTGCACACAGAGCAGCAGGAGATACGACGGATTGTTCAGTAATGTTATAGCTCCACCTATTCAACATATGTTTCACTTTATTAGCACATGGAAAACTGGCACACGTGGAAAAGAGTACATCAAACGAAAATAAAAATATCAAATTGATGCATATACACAGAAAACACACTACAATGTCTATGATGCTCGATACTCTTCAAACAGCGCGTAACATTTCACATGAAACAATAGTTTGAACTTTTAATGTGGAGCTGCAACAAAAGCGACTAACCAACAGCAGTTCTCCATAGCTCTGCTGCAGACTGAACAAAACTCAGGGTGCAATAGCGCCACCGGCGCAGCCACTAGGAAGCGCAATCTCCTTAATGCAGGATTTATTTACAGAACCTTAGAGCTGTAATATTTATATCGTTACATAATCATCATTCATTGAAGTGTGCTCTCTGAGATAGGGATGCAAACTCTGTGGGGGAAACTAACTATTAAGTTGCTCTGGATAAAAAGTGTCTGCTAAATGAACACATGTTTATGTAAATAAAGAGCACTCTATAAAAACTCAAACGTCTTTCAATATTACGATGTTTACAATATTATGAACATGTTTATTGTTTACAATTTTCTTCAATGCAATTAAATCAGTATTTTGGGTAACTCTGAAATAAGTTAAAGGATAGTGTTTTAATGTTTGAATGGTTTATTCCCCTCAGATTCTACCATACTAGCTAATCTTTTGCACTTTAACTTGCTGGAATCATGCAAGGATAAAGCAACAGTAACAATAGAATTCTTTGTTTATGACGTAACAGAGCGCGTTCGATGTTGTGTTCCATGCGTCGATGTTCGGCAGCTGCTTGCGGTGAGTAAAGATTCCTATTACATGTGAGAAATCGGCAAGACAGTTTGAAAAGAAAACGTTTAAACCTCGTTTAGATTGCGATTGGACAGACACGTTAATGTAGGCAACTTGTAGCTGGAAGATTGGACTGTAAAGGGTAAACACATAATCGTGAGCTTTGGAACTCGTACAGTTCGTGTTTTAAAATAGAACAGTGATTGCCTTTAGATTGCATTTAGACGTTATTAAACTGTGCAAGGTAAATAATATAGATATTTTCCGCGATAAACAGAATAACTAGAGAAGAAATAACATGTAGTAATTACTCCACGATTTGAAATGAGTGATTATTGTGAATTGTATTAATTACCGCATGAAAAGCAGGTGTAAGACGAACAATAAGAAGTATTGAAATTAACAAAAGGCAATTAGATTGCGCAATAAGCTGATTCTCTTTCTCTCTGTAACTCAGGTTCTCTCTTTAACCCAGAAATACTTTAATTATCTCTAAAAAGAGATTTAAAATACTAAATGAAATGTTTACAAGTTTAATATGGGTTATTGAGGAAAAAATATAAACATTTCATCCATCACATGTAATTAGTGCACTTAAAATACGAAGTAGAGACACTTCAGAATAACTAGAGAAAAATAATAAAAAATATCTAATAGGCTTTTATTAAAAATAAATAAATAATTTCCTGGAAAACAGAAATAGTTCTACTATAAAACACAAAAAAAATTAAATAATTCACCATAAAACATTCACTAGGTCAATTAGATATTTAGAGTATGGCCCTAATGTGGCATTAGAATGGCCCTACAACAAACCCCTAAAAAAAATCACCTAATACTCAGTAGGCCATTTAGATTGCGCTATTTAATTGGCTGGTTTCCTAGCACTGGTGCACGCTCTGGGCGGGACTATTAGTTTTATGGTAGTACTTCTCTGGCCTCCAGACCTACCTGTGTCACCCTGCCCTCCACACATGTCTGCACCACCCTGGCCTCCAGACCTACCTGCTTGCACCACCCTGGCTTCCAGACCTACCTGCTTGCACCACCCTGGCTTCCAGACCTACCTGCTTGCACCACCCTGGCTTCCAGACCTGCTAGTGCCGCCCTGGCGTCCAGACCTGCCTGTGCCACCCTGGCCTCCACACATGTCAGCGTCGCCCTGGCCTCCACACCTACCTGCCTGCGCCACCCTGGCTTCCAGACCTGCCTGCGCCGCCCTGGCCTCCAGAACGGCCTGTACCATCCTGACGTCCAGACCACGGTCCTGGCCCACCATCTCTCTCCCTGTTCCGGCTCCGCTCCATCTCCCACCTAGTAAGTGTCTTGAAGCCGCTCCTTAAAGGGAGTGGTTATTTTACAGTCATGTCTGTTTGTCCCTGTTTTTGTCTTGTTATGCTCTCCTGTATCTGGACAATTGTCATTTTACTACATTTCCCATCATCCTTTGCCTATTCAGTAGGCAGATTAGAATGGCCCCACTACAAAACCCCTCAAAAAATGACCTAATATTAAGTAGACTGAGTAGAATGGCCCTATTACAAAACACAAAAAAATGTACCTAAACTATAGTAGGCCAATTAGATTGTGCTAATTAAGGGACTATTAGTTTTATGCTCATAGGTCAGTGTGCACAAAAAAGATTTAGTTAGATTGCAAGCAGGGCTGTAGTTTACATCAGGGTCTCATTTTAGGGTGATAGGGTGATAGTGATAGGGCCTGTACTGCAAGGTAGGCGCGCTGTGAAACAGGAATAGCCCTACTTTAAAACACAAAAAAACTCTCACTTCCGTCATGGGCAGCTGGCGGAAAGTCCGGTGGTCCAGAGTCCAGTGGTCCCAAGTTCAGTGGTCCTAGTAGCCCAAGTCTGGTGGTCCAGAATCCGGTCGTTCAGTGGTCTCTAGTCCAGTGGTGCCAGACCCGGTGGTCCCGAGTCTAGTGGTCTGCCACTGCCTGTGATGGCACTGGGGATATGGTGCTGTTGGGCTGTTGTACACCAGAGGCCGCACCAGCGAGTCTGTGCCAGAGGTCGCTCCATTCACTGAGTTCCCTCAGTGACATCCAGAGGTATGTGACATCCAGAGGTATGTGACATCCAGAGGTGTGTGACATCTAGAGGTATGTGACATCCAGAGGTGTGTGACATCCAGAGGTATCCAGAGGACATCCAGAGGTATGTGACATCCAGAGGCAAGTGACATCCAGAGGTATGTGACATCCAGAGGTAGGCATATGAGATTGCCTCTACTACAAAATACCCCTAATATTAAGTAGGCCGATTAAAATAGCCCTAGTATAAAAAAACAAAACAAAAATGACCTAATATTCAGTAGGCCAAATAGAATAGCCTTACTAAAAAACTAATATTCAGTAAGACAATTAGAATAGCCATACTATGAAAAAAAAATCTAATATTCAGTAGGCCAATTAGATAGTCGCTGCTCTAAAATACCATAAAAATGTCCTAATATTTAGTAGGCCAATTAGATTGCGACCTCGCCGATCCGTGCCTATCGACATTTAAGTATACTCTGAAAGCTTTTCGCATTCTTTATTGCAGAATTTCATGTTAAATGGTTTGAACAAATGTGTATAATGTGTCATTATTCAAAATAAAGCATTACAAATCAATAAAATACATGTGTGGTCTTTTTTTTTTACTGAATTCCTGGTAATCCATTGGATTTATATATTGTTAGATTTTCTTGATATCTGGATCCCAAACTGAGGTCAATACTTAATAAATTCAGATGTTGCAGATCATTCTTCATTTACAGAGCTCTCTGAGAACAAAGAAACACACAAGAGTGCAGTTGCTTCAAGCTCGCGTTTATTTTTGTGATATTTTGTTTTTTTTTTATACAGCAGATAAAGAACAGTTCAAATGACAAGGCAATTCTAAGTAATGCTACACAGAGAATGGGTGTCAGAAAAACTTGTTTTATTTAACATGATATATTGATGGATTGGCCAATTTATTGAAAGCAAACTGATTTGTTCTTGGAATTAGAATCAAGCTACCAGTTAATTCACATGGTTGTGCTGTTTTTGTGCATGTTTTAGGAGGTTTGAGGTTATGTCATTGGCAGTGGAAAGAGTTGTAGTACCTGCACAAAATTTATATTTCACCAAAAATATGTCATCTTTAATTTTGATAAAATCTAAATTATAACAATATTTCCATAGGTTGAACGTGAATGTCTCCATCTAAATCTTGCTGATGTCGCATCATATCATGTGCACCAGCAAAAGAGTTACCAAGATTAAGCTGTGCGTGATTGGTTTGCCACAAAAGTTTTTGATGTTAACTGTAATATTAGGTAAGGGGGAACCACCCACTGGCCCAATGATGGAGTCCAGTGGCATGGCAAAGGTTACAGCACATTTGGTCTTTTCCAGCGTTTACTTATTACTTTTGACATAACGGAATTTTATCTGACTCAGATCTAAAACATCCTAGGAGGGGGGTCGTGTAGGACTAGTTTGGGAAACACTGTGTTAGAGGAACAGACAGTGCTATGGGGCTCATCTGGTTACAGAATCCACCTGAACCTTTTGCTAGCTTCCTTTAAATACCCGGCTCAAAGTATACTTCCTCCCAAGGAAGGCCACAAATGGCCATTTACATGAAAGACCCCAGGAAGGACACACCTTCAGCAGTGAGCAGAATATCCCTAAACTCTCAAACCTTTGTTATGATCTGCTCTACTGTTGTGGGAATGATGAGACTGATTGTGTCAGTCACACTGAGACATTTCAAATGATATTAAACATTTATGTTAAGACAGTTCATCCACACAGAATGTGACAGTGACGTGCACAGGGGGGCTCAAGCCATGTGGTGCAAATTCTTAATTGTTTTCCTCTCTCTTTAGTGTGTTATAGCTGTTTGTTACGGTGGTGTTTTGTAAAAACAAATCTAAAAACAAAATAACATATCTAAAAACAAAATAACAAATCCAAAATTAAAATGATAATTCTAAAAACACAATCCCACATTTAAAAAAAACATAAAACCACAACAACAAATCCGGAAACAAAATAAGTCAGGAAACACTACGACAAGTAAGAAAACAAAATTGCAAGTTGGAAAACACAACGCCAAATCGCACAAACCAGAAAAGGTAGGTACTTTGCTGGAATGGAATGCTTACTGCTGATTGGACGAAACTCGTGTCAATCAAGATATCCAGGACATAGAATTCAATTCAATTTTATTTGTATAGCGCTTTCTCACAAAGGTCATTGTACCAAAGCAGCTTTACATGTATGGGAAGATAACAGTCCGTGGTCAGGGATTCAAAAAAACTCTTTAAGAGAGAAAAAAACCTGACATGACGTGTTATAGTTGCAATCCGTGGCATGTGCAATCCGTAATAAAGGAAACAAATTGCCATTGATCGCATCTATAACTCACTATGCAGTTACAAGACACAAACATTTACTTGCTTAAGAGAATGAATAAAAATGAAGTAAGGTTAATTCTACCAGTTGTACATATAGTACAACTGGTAGCAGCAGTGGGCACGTTTTAACACTGTGTATTATCTTTACTTTGGATTCAAATGTGACGTTTTGCCAAAACACATAAGCTTCTGTGGCGCCCTGAAAGAATTTTAACCGAACCTATTATTATTTTATTATATTATTTATTAACTTATTTATTAATATATTTATTAATCATTAGTCATTCAAATATTTAAAAAGACAACAAAAAGATGAAGAGCACTTTCATAAAGTACACTTTTCATATAGTACAGGTATTTTTTTATAAATGATTAAGTTTAAAATCCTTTTTGGTCCTTCCGCCCCTGCCCCACAAGAGGTCTGTGCATGCCACTGGAATGTAATATTTCCTAAATACAGTTCATGGGTGAACTATAGGGTTCTCTGAGCGGAGAGAGGGAGGAAGGAACAGATGTAAAGGTGTGAGTTTGTAATTGTGACCTCTTCTTTATCTGACCCGGTTTCCCACCCATCCCACCCTTCATCAGCACTCATACTCTGGGTCTGGATGATGTAGTATGTGTTTAATGCCAACAGCAGTTCTCCATAGCTCTGCTGCCCTTAATATAACAGTAAACACTATAAACAAAACAGACAAAAATAAAACAGCAATCTGAAATATGTCAATTGCTTTGTGATCGTATAAGACATTTTAAATCAAGCAGGAATAACATGAACAGAAAGACTGACATTGAGAAATAAATAAATTACACAAAATCCATTTTATGGAACCCTGTAACATTATGCTTGAAAAGTTAATCATGACATTTCTTAATAAAACATGAATTAAGTGATTTACAAAACAGTTAGCACAAAACATTTGAATAAACAGAGTAAATTCTTAAACTGTATGATAAAGAACCAATTACCTGCACACAGAGCAGCAGGAGACACGACGGATTGTTCAGTAATGTTATAGCTCCACCTATTCAACATATGTTTCACTTCATTAGCACATGGAAAACTGGCACACGTGGAAAAGAATACATCAAACGAAAATAAAAATATCAAATTGATGCATATACACAGAAAACACACTACAATGTCTATGATGCTCGATACTCTTCAAACAGCGCGTATCATTTCACATGAAACAATAGTTTGAACTTTTAATGTGGAGCTGCAACAAAAGCGACTAACCAACAGCAGTTCTCCATAGCTCTGCTGCAGACTGAACAAAACTCAGGGTGCAATAGCGCCACCGGCGCAGCCACCAGGAAGCGCATTCTCCTTAATGCAGGATTTATTTACAGAACCTTAGAGCTGTAATATTTATATCGTTACATAATCATCATTCATTGAAGTGTGCTCTCTGAGATAGGGATGCAAACTCTGTGGGGGAAACTAACTATTAAGTTGCTCTGGATAAAAGTGTCTGCTAAATGAACACATGTTTATGTAAATAAAGGGCACTCTATAAAAAACTCAAACGTCTTTCAATATTACGATGTTTACAATATTATGAACATGTTTATTGTTTACAATTTTCTTCAATGCAATTAAATCAGTATTTTTGGTAACTCTGAAATAAGTTAAAGGATAGTGTTTTAATGTTTGAATGGTTTATTCCCCTCAGATTCTACCATACTAGCTAATCTTTTGCACTTTAACTTGCTGGAATCATGCAAGGATAAAGCAACAGTAACAATAGAATTCTTTGTTTATGACGTAACAGAGCGCGTTCGATGTTGTGTTCCATGCGTCGATGTTCGGCAGCTGCTTGCGGTGAGTAAAGATTCCTATTACATGTGAGAAATCGGCAAGACAGTTTGAAAAGAAAACGTTTAAACCTCGTTTAGATTGCGATTGGACAGACACGTTAATGTAGGCAACTCGTAGCTGGAAGATTGGACTGTAAAAGGTAAACACATAATCGTGAGCTTTGGAACTCGTACAGTTCGTGTTTTAAAATAGAACAGTGATTGCCTTTAGATTGCATTTAGACGTTATTAAACTGTGCAAGGTAAATAATATAGATATTTTCCGCGATAAACAGAATAACTAGAGAAGAAATAACATGTAGTAATTACTCCACGATTTGAAATGAGTGATTATTGCGAATTGTATTAATTACCGCGAAAAGCAGGTGTAAGACGAACAATAAGAAGTATTGAAATTAACAAAAGGCAATTAGATTGCGCAATAAGCTGATTCTCTTTCTCTCTGTAACTCAGGTTCTCTCTTTAACCCAGAAATACTTTAATTATCTCTAAAAAGAGATTTAAAATGCTAAATGAAATGTTTACAAGTTTAATATGGGTTATTGAGGAAAAAATATAAACATTTCATCCATCACATATAATTAGTGTACTTAAAAATGAAGTAGAGACACTTCAGAATAACTAGAGAAAAATAATAAAAATATCTAATAGGCTTTTATTAAAAATAAATAAATAATTTCCTGGAAAACAGAAATAGTTCTACTATAAAACACAAAAAATTAAATAATTCACCATAAAACATTCACTAGGTCAATTAGATATTTAGAGTATGGCCCTAATGTGGCATTAGAATGGCCCTACAACAAACCCCTAAAAAAAATCACCTAATACTCAGTAGGCCATTTAGATTGCGCTATTTAATTGGCTGGTTTCCTAGCACTGGTGCACGCTCTGGGCGGGACTATTAGTTTTATGCTCATAGGTAAGTACTTCTCTGGCCTCCAGACCTACCTGTGTCACCCTGGCCTCCACACATGTCTGCACCACCCTGGCCTCCAGACCTACCTGCTTGCACCACCCTGGCTTCCAGACCTACCTGCTTGCACCACCCTGGCTTCCAGACCTACCTGCTTGCACCACCCTGGCTTCCAGACCTGCTAGTGCCGCCCTGGCGTCCAGACCTGCCTGTGCCACCCTGGCCTCCACACATGTCAGCGTCACCCTGGCCTCCACACCTACCTGCCTGCGCCACCCTGGCTTCCAGACCTGCCTCTCGCCCAGCCTGGCCTCCAGAGCGGCCTGTACCATCCTGACGTCCAGACCACGGTCCTGGCCCACCATCTCTCTCCCTGTTCGGCTCCGGCTCCATCTCCCACCTAGTAAGTGTCTTGAAGCCCGGCTCCTTAAAGGGAGTGGTTATTTTACAGTCATGTCTGTTTGTCCCTGTTTTTTGTCTTGTTATGCTCTCCTGTATCTGGACAATTGTCATTTTACTACATTTCCCATCATCCTTTGCCTATTCAGTAGGCAGATTAGAATGGCCCCACTACAAAACCCCTCAAAAAATGACCTAATATTAAGTAGACTGAGTAGAATGGCCCTATTACAAAACACAAAAAAATGTACCTAAACTATAGTAGGCCAATTAGATTGTGCTAATTGGGCGGGACTATTAGTTTTATGCTCATAGGTCAGTGTGCACAAAAAAGATTTAGTTAGATTGCAAGCAGGGCTGTAGTTTACATCAGGGTCTCATTTTAGGGTTAGTGATAGGGCCTGTACTGCAAGGTAGGCGCGCTGTGAAACAGGAATAGCCCTACTTTAAAACACAAAAAAACTCTCACTTCCGTGCGGGCAGCTGGCGGAAAGTCCGGTGGTCCAGAGTCCAGTGGTCCCAAGTTCAGTGGTCCTAGTAGCCCAAGTCTGGTGGTCCAGAATCCGGTCGTTCAGTGGTCTCTAGTCCAGTGGTGCCAGACCTGGTGGTCCCGAGTCTAGTGGTCTGCCACTGCCTGTGATGGCACTGGGGATATGGTGCTGTTGGGCTGTTGTACACCAGAGGCCGCACCAGCGAGTCTGTGCCAGAGGTCGCTCCAGTCACTGAGTTCCCTCAGTGACATCCAGAGGTATGTGACATCCAGAGGTATGTGACATCCAGAGGTGTGTGACATCTAGAGGTATGTGACATCCAGAGGTGTGTGACATCCAGAGGTATGTGACATCCAGAGGTATGTGACATCCAGAGGCAAGTGACATCCAGAGGTATGTGACATCCAGAGGTAGGCATATGAGATTGCCTCTACTACAAAATACCCCTAATATTCAGTAGGCCGATTAAAATAGCCCTAGTATAAAAAAACAAAACAAAAAATGACCTAATATTCAGTAGGCCAAATAGAATAGCCTTACTAAAAAAAACTAATATTCAGTAAGACAATTAGAATAGCCATACTATGAAAAAAATCTAATATTCAGTAGGCCAATTAGATAGTCGCTGCTATAAAATACCATAAAAATGTCCTAATATTTAGTAGGCCAATTAGATTGCGACCTCGCCGATCCGTGCCTATCGACATTTAAGTATACTCTGAAAGCTTTTCGCATTCTTTATTGCAGAATTTCATGTTAAATGGTTTGAACAAATGTGTATAATGTGTCATTATTCAAAAATAAAGCATTACAAATCAATAAAATACATGTGTGGTCTTTTTTTACTGAATTCCTGGTAATCCATTGGATTTATATATTGTTAGATTTTCTTGATATCTGGATCCCAAACTGAGGTCAATACTTAATAAATTCAGATGTTGCAGATCATTCTTCACTTACAGAGCTCTCTGGGAACAAAGAAACACACAAGAGTGCAGTTGCTTCAAGCTCGTTTATTTTTTGTGATATTTTTGTTTATTTTTTTATACAGCAGATAAAGAACAGTTCAAATGACAAGGCAATTCTAAGTAATGCTACACAGAGAATGGGTGTCAGAAAAACTTGTTTTATTTAACATGATATATTGATGGATTGGCCAATTTATTGAAAGCAAACTGATTTGTTCTTGGAATTAGAATCAAGCTACCAGTTAATTCACATGGTTGTGCTGTTTTTGTGCATGTTTTAGGAGGTTTGAGGTTATGTCATTGGCAGTGGAAAGAGTTGTAGTACCTGCACACAATTTATATTTTACCAAAAATATGTCATCTTTAATTTTGATAAAATCTCAATTATAACAATATTTCCATAGGTTGAACGTGAATGTCTCCATCTAAATCTTGCTGATGTCGCATCATATCATGTGCACCAGCAAAACAGTTACCAAGATTAAGCTGTGCGTGATTGGTTTGCCACAAAAGTTTTTTTGATGTTAACTGTAATATTATGTAAGGGGGAACCACCCACTGGCCCAATGATGGAGTCCAGTGGCATGGCGAAGGTTACAGCACATTTGGTCTTTTCCAGCGTTTACTTATTACTTTTGACATAACGGAATTTTATCTGACTCGGATCTAAAACATCCTAGGAGGGGGGTCGTGTAGGACTAGTTTGGGAAACACTGTGTTAGAGGAACAGACAGTGCTATGGGGCTCATCTGGTTACAGAATCCACCTGAACCTTTTGCTAGCTTCCTTTAAATACCCGGCTCAAAGTATACTTCCTCCAAAGGAAGGCCACAAATGGCCATTTACATGAAAGACCCCAGGAAGGACACACCTTCAGCAGTGAGCAGAATATCCCTAAACTCTCAAACCTTTGTTATGATCTGCTCTACTGTTGTGGGAATGATGAGACTGATTGTGTCAGTCACACTGAGACATTTCAAATGATATTAAACATTTATGTTAAGACAGTTCATCCACACAGAATGTGACAGTGACGTGCACAGGGGGGCTCAAGCCATGTGGTGCAAATTCTTAATTGTTTTCCTCTCTCTTTAGTGTGTTATAGCTGTTTGTTACAGTGGTGTTTTGTAAAAACAAATCTAAAAACAAAATAACAAATCCAAAATTAAAATGATAATTCTAAAAACACAATCCCACATTTAAAAAAAACATAAAACCACAACAACAAATCCGGAAACAAAATAAGTCAGGAAACACTACGACAAGTGAGAAAACAAAATTGCAAGTTGGAAAACACAATGCCAAATCGCACAAACCAGAAAAGGTAGGTACTTTGCTGGAATGGAATGCTTACTGCTGATTGGACGAAACTCGTGTCACTCAAGATATCCAGGACATAGAATTCAATTCAATTTTATTTGTATCTCACAAAGGTCATTGTACCAAAGCAGCTTTACATGTATGGGAAGATAACAGTCAGTGGTCAGGGATTCAAAAAAACTCTTTAAGAGAGAAAAAAAACCCTGACATGACGTGTTATAGTTGCAATCCGTGGCATGTGCAATCCGTAATAAAGGAAACAAATTGCCATTGATCGCATCTATAACTCACTATGCAGTTACAAGACACAAACATTTACTTGCTTATGAATGAATAAAATGAATTATAAGTAGGTGAATTCTACCAGTTGTACATATAGTACAACTGGTAGCAGCAATGGAACGCGTTTTAACACACTGTGTATTATCTTTACTTTGGATTCAAATGTGACGTTTTGCCAAAACGCATAAGCTTCTGTGGCGCCCTGAAAGAATTTTAACCGAACCTATTATTATTTTATTACATTATTTATTAACTTATTTATTAATATATTTATTAATCATTAGTCTTTCAAATATTTAAAAAGACAACAGAAAGATGAAGAGCACTTTCATAAAGTACAGGTTTTTTTTTTATAAATGCCACGCCACTGGAATGTAATATTTCCTAAATACAGTTCATGGGTGAACTATAGGGTTCTCTGAGCGGAGAGAGGGAGGAAGGAACAGATGTAAAGGTTTGAGTTTGTAATTGTGACCTCTTCTTTATCTGACCCGGTTTGTCCCACCCTTCATCAGCACTCATACTCTGGGTCTGGATGATGTAGTATGTGTTTAATGCCAACAGCAGTTCTCCATAGCTCTGCTGCCCTTAATATAACAGTAAACACTAGAAACAAAACAGACAAAAATAAAACAGCAATCTGAAATATGTCAATGTGCTTTGTGATCGTATAAGACATTTTAAATCAAGCAGGAATAACATGAACAGAAAGACTGCACATTGAGAAATAAATACACAAATTACACAGCTTATATCATCCATTTTATGGAACCCTGTAACATTATGCATGAAAAGTTAATCATGACATTTCTTAATAAAACATGAATTAAGTGCTTTACAAAACAGTTAGCACAAAACATTTGAATAAACAGAGTAAATTCTTAAACTATATGATAAAGAACCAATTACCTGCACACAGAGCAGCAGGAGACACAATGGATTGTTCAGTAATGTTATAGCTCCGCCTATTCAACATATGTTTCACTTCATTAGCACATGGAAAACTGGCACACGTGGAAAAGAGTACATCAAACGAAAATAAAAATATCAAATTGATGCATATACACAGAAAACACACTACAATGTCTATGATGCTCGATACTCTTCAAACAGCGTAACATTTCACATGAAACAATAGTTTGAACTTTTAATGTGGAGCTGCAACAAAAGCGACTAACCAACAGCAGTTCTCCATAGCTCTGCTGCAGACTGAACAAAACTCAGGGTGCAATAGCGCCACCGGCGCAGCCACTAGGAAGCGCAATCTCCTTAATGCAGGATTTATTTACAGAACCTTAGAGCTGTAATATTTATATCGTTACATAATCATCATTCATTGAAGTGTGCTCTCTGAGATAGGGATGCAAACTCTGTGGGGGAAACTAACTATTAAGTTGCTCTGGATAAAAGTGTCTGCTAAATGAACACATGTTTATGTAAATAAAGAGCACTCTATAAAAACTCAAACGTCTTTCAATATTACGATGTTTACAATATTATGAACATGTTTATTGTTTACAATTTTCTTCAATGCAATTAAATCAGTATTTTGGGTAACTCTGAAATAAGTTAAAGGATAGTGTTTTAATGTTTGAATGGTTTATTCCCCTCAGATTCTACCATACTAGCTAATCTTTTGCACTTTAACTTGCTGGAATCATGCAAGGATAAAGCAACAGTAACAATAGAATTCTTTGTTTATGACGTAACAGAGCGCGTTCGATGTTGTGTTCCATGCGTCGATGTTCGGCAGCTGCTTAGCGGTGAGTAAAGATTCCTATTACATGTGAGAAATCGGCAAGACAGTTTGAAAAGAAAACGTTTAAACCTCGTTTAGATTGCGATTGGACAGACACGTTAATGTAGGCAACTCGTAGCTGGAAGATTGGACTGTAAAGGGTAAACACATAATCGTGAGCTTTGGAACTCGTACAGTTCGTGTTTTAAAATAGAACAGTGATTGCCTTTAGATTGCATTTAGACGTTATTAAACTGTGCAAGGTAAATAATATAGATATTTTCCGCGATAAACAGAATAACTAGAGAAGAAATAACATGTAGTAATTACTCCACGATTTGAAATGAGTGATTATTGCGAATTGTATTAATTACCGCGAAAAGCAGGTGTAAGACGAACAATAAGAAGTATTGAAATTAACAAAAGGCAATTAGATTGCGCAATAAGCTGATTCTCTTTCTCTCTGTAACTCAGGTTCTCTCTTTAACCCAGAAATACTTTAATTATCTCTAAAAAGAGATTTAAAATACTAAATGAAATGTTTACAAGTTTAATATGGGTTATTGAGGAAAAAATATAAACATTTCATCCATCACATGTAATTAGTGTACTTAAAATACGAAGTAGAGACACTTCAGAATAACTAGAGAAAAATAATAAAAAATATCTAATAGGCTTTTATTAAAAATAAATAAATAATTTCCTGGAAAACAGAAATAGTTCTACTATAAAACACAAAAAAATTAAATAATTCACCATAAAACATTCACTAGGTCAATTAGATATTTAGAGTATGGCCCTAATGTGGCATTAGAATGGCCCTACAACAAACCCCTAAAAAAAAAATCACCTAATACTCAGTAGGCCATTTAGATTAGCTATTTAATTGGCTGGTTTCCTAGCACTGGTGCAGCTCTGGTGGGACTATTAGTTTTATGCTCATAGGTAAGTACTTCTCTGGCCTCCAGACCTACCTGTGTCACCCTGGCCTCCACACATGTCTGCACCACCCTGGCCTCCAGACCTACCTGCTTGCACCACCCTGGCTTCCAGACCTACCTGCTTGCACCACCCTGGCTTCCAGACCTACCTGCTTGCACCACCCTGGCTTCCAGACCTGCTAGTGCCGCCCTGGAAGCGCCCAGACCTGCCTGTGCCACCCTGGCCTCCACACATGTCAGCGTCACCCTGGCCTCCACACCTACCTGCCTGCGCCACCCTGGCTTCCAGACCTGCCTGCGCCGCCCTGGCCTCCAGAACGGCCTGTACCATCCTGACGTCCAGACCACGGTCCTGGCCCACCATCTCTCTCCCTGTTCCGGCTCCGCTCCATCTCCCACCTAGTAAGTGTCTTGAAGCCGCTCCTTAAAGGGAGTGGTTATTTTACAGTCATGTCTGTTTGTCCCTGTTTTTGTCTTGTTATGCTCTCCTGTATCTGGACAATTGTCATTTTACTACATTTCCCATCATCCTTTGCCTATTCAGTAGGCAGAATAGAATGGCCCCACTACAAAACCCCTCAAAAAATGACCTAATATTAAGTAGACTGAGTAGAATGGCCCTATTACAAAACACAAAAAAATGTACCTAAACTATAGTAGGCCAATTAGATTGTGCTAATTGGGCGGGACTATTAGTTTTATGCTCATAGGTCAGTGTGCACAAAAAAGATTTAGTTAGATTGCAAGCAGGGCTGTAGTTTACATCAGGGTCTCATTTTAGGGTTAGTGATAGGGCCTGTACTGCAAGGTAGGCGCGCTGTGAAACAGGAATAGCCCTACTTTAAAACACAAAAAAACTCTCACTTCCGCAAGGGCAGCTGGTGAGGAAAGTCCGGTGGTCCAGAGTCCAGTGGTCCCAAGTTCAGTGGTCCTAGTAGCCCAAGTCTGGTGGTCCAGAATCCGGTCGTTCAGTGGTCTCTAGTCCAGTGGTGCCAGACCCGGTGGTCCCGAGTCTAGTGGTCTGCCACTGCCTGTGATGGCACTGGGGATATGGTGCTGTTGGGCTGTTGTACACCAGAGGCCGCACCAGCGAGTCTGTGCCAGAGGTCGCTCCAGTCACTGAGTTCCCTCAGTGACATCCAGAGGTATGTGACATCCAGAGAGGTATGTGACATCCAGAGGTGTGTGACATCTGTCTAGATGTGACATCCAGAGGTGTGTGACATCCAGAGGTATGTGACATCCAGAGGCAAGTGACATCCAGAGGTATGTGACATCCAGAGGTAGGCATATGAGATTGCCTCTACTACAAAATACCCCTAATATTCAGTAGGCCGATTAAAATAGCCCTAGTATAAAAAAACAAAACAAAAAATGACCTAATATTCAGTAGGCCAAATAGAATAGCCTTACTAAAAAAAACTAATATTCAGTAAGACAATTAGAATAGCCATACTATGAAAAAAAAATCTAATATTCAGTAGGCCAATTAGATAGTCAGCTGCTATAAAATATCATAAAATGTCCTAATATTTAGTAGGCCAATTAGATTATGACCCTCGCCGATCCGCGGCCTATCGACATTTAAGTATACTCTGAAAGCTTTTAGCATTCTTTATTGCAGAATTTCATGTTAAATGGTTTGAACAAATGTGTATAATGTGTCATTATCAAAAATAAAGCATTACAAATCAATAAAATACATGTGTGGTCTTTTTTTACTGAATTCCTGGTAATCCATTGGATTTATATATTGTTAGATTTTCTTGATATCTGGATCCCAAACTGAGGTCAATACTTAATAAATTCAGATGTTGCAGATCATTCTTCATTTACAGAGCTCTCTGGGAACAAAGAAACACACAAGAGTGCAGTTGCTTCAAGCTCGTTTATTTTTGTGATATTTTTGTTTATTTTTTATACAGCAGATAAAGAACAGTTCAAATGACAAGGCAATTCTAAGTAATGCTACACAGAGAATGGGTGTCAGAAAAACTTGTTTTATTTAACATGATATATTGATGGATTGGCCAATTTATTGAAAGCAAACTGATTTGTTCTTGGAATTAGAATCAAGCTACCAGTTAATTCACATGGTTGTGCTGTTTTGTGCATGTTTTAGGAGGTTTGAGGTTGTAGTACCTGCACACAATTTATATTTTACCAAAAATATGTCATCTTTAAATTTTGATAAAATTTAAATTATAACAATATTTCCATAGGGTTGAACGTGAATGTCTCCAGCAAAATCTTGCTGATGTCACATCATATCATGTGCACCAGCAAAATAGTTACAAAGATTAAGCTGTGCGTGATTGGTTTGCCACAAAAGTTTTTTTGATGTTAACTGTAATATTATGTAAGGGGGAAACCACCCACTGGCCCAATGATGGAGTCCAGTGGCATGGCGAAGGTTACAGCACATTTGGTCTTTTCCAGCATTTACTTATTACTTTTGACATAACGGAATTTTATCTGACTCAGATCTAAAACATCCTAGGAGGGGGGTCGTGTAGGACTAGTTTGGGAAACACTGTGTTAGAGGAACAGACAGTGCTATGGGGCTCATCTGGTTACAAAATCCACCTGAACCTTTTGCTAGCTTCCTTTAAATACCCGGCTCAAAGTATACTTCCTCCAAAGGAAGGCCACAAATGGCCATTTACATGAAAGACCCCAGGAAGGACACACCTTCAGCAGTGAGCAGAATATCCCTAAACTCTCAAACCTTTGTTATGATCTGCTCTACTGTTGTGGGAATGATGAGACTCATTGTGTCAGTCACACTGAGACATTTCAAATGATATTAAACATTTATGTTAAGACAGTTCATCCACACAGGATGTGACAGTGACGTGCACAGGGGGGCTCAAGCCATGTGGTGCAAATTCTTCATTGTTTTCCTCTCTCTTTAGTGTGTTATAGCTGTTTGTTACGGTGGTGTTTTGTAAAAACAAATCAAAAACAAAATAACATATCTAAAAACAAAATAACAAATCCAAAATTAAAATGATAATTCTAAAAACACAATCCCACATTTAAAAAAAACATAAAAACACAACAACAAATCCAGAAACAAAATAAGTCAGGAAACACTACGACAAGTGAGAAAACAAAATTGCAAGTTGGAAAACACAACGCCAAATCGCACAAACCAGAAAAGGTAGGTACTTTGCTGGAATGGAATGCTTACTGCTGATTGGACGAAACTCGTGTCAATCAAGATATCCAGGACATAGAATTCAATTCAATTCTTTCTCACAAAGGTCATTGTACCAAAGCAGCTTTACATGTATGGGAAGATAGCAGTCAGTGGTCAGGGATTCAAAAAAACTCTTTAAGAGAGAAAAAAACCTGACATGACGTGTTATAGTTGCAATCCGTGGCATGTGCAATCCGTAATAAAGGAAACAAATTGCCATTGATCGCATCTATAACTCACTATGCAGTTACAAGACACAAACATTTACTTGCTTAAGAGAATGAATAAAAATGAATTATAAGTAAGGTGAATTCTACCAGTTGTACATATAGTACAACTGGTAGCAGCAGTGGGCACGTTTTAACACACCGTGTATTATCTTTACTTTGGATTCAAATGTGACGTTTTGCCAAAACACATAAGCTTCTGTGGCGCCCTGAAAGAATTTTAACCGAACCTATTATTATTTTATTATATTATTTATTAACTTTATATTTATTAATCATTAGTCTTTCAAATATTTAAAAAGACAACAGAAATTTGAAGAGCACTTTCATAAAGTACACTTTTCATAAAGTACAGGTATTTTTTTATAAATGCCACACCACTGGAATGTAATATTTCCTAAATACAGTTCATGGGTGAACTATAGGGTTCTCTGAGTGGAGAGAGGGAGGAAGGAACAGATGTAAAGGTGTGAGTTTGTAATTGTGACCTCTTCTTTATCTGACCCGGTTTGTCCCACCCTTCATCAGCACTCATACTCTGGGTCTGGATGATGTAGTATGTGTTTAATGCCAACAGCAGTTCTCCATAGCTCTGCTGCCCTTAATATAACAGTAAACACTAGAAACAAAACAGACAAAAATAAAACAGCAATCTGAAATATGTCAATGTGCTTTGTGATCGTATAAGACATTTTAAATCAAGCAGGAATAACATGAACAGAAAGACTGCACATTGAGAAATAAATACACAAATTACACAGCTTATATCATCCATTTTATGGAACCCTGTAACATTATGCATGAAAAGTTAATCATGACATTTCTTAATAAAACATGAATTAAGTGCTTTACAAAACAGTTAGCACAAAACATTTGAATAAACAGAATAAATTCTTAAACTATATGATAAAGAACCAATTACCTGCACACAGAGCAGCAGGAGACACGACGGATTGTTCAGTAATGTTATAGCTCCACCTATTCAACATATGTTTCACTTTTATTAGCACATGGAAAACTGGCACATGGAAAAGAGTACATCAAACGAAAATAAAAATATCAAATTGATGCATATACACAGAAAACACACTACAATGTCTATGATGCTCGATACTCTTCAAACAGCGCGTAACATTTCACATGAAACAATAGTTTGAACTTTTAATGTGGAGCTGCAACAAAAGCGACTAACCAACAGCAGTTCTCCATAGCTCTGCTGCAGACTGAACAAAACTCAGGGTGCAATAGCGCCACCGGCGCAGCCACTAGGAAGCGCAATCTCCTTAATGCAGGATTTATTTACAGAACCTTAGAGCTGTAATATTTATATCGTTACATAATCATCATTCATTGAAGTGTGCTCTCTGAGATAGGGATGCAAACTCTGTGGGGGAAACTAACTATTAAGTTGCTCTGGATAAAAGTGTCTGCTAAATGAACACATGTTTATGTAAATAAAGAGCACTCTATAAAAAACTCAAACGTCTTTCAATATTACGATGTTTACAATATTATGAACATGTTTATTGTTTACAATTTTCTTCAATGCAATTAAATCAGTATTTTGGGTAACTCTGAAATAAGTTAAAGGATAGTGTTTTAATGTTTGAATGGTTTATTCCCCTCAGATTCTACCATACTAGCTAATCTTTTGCACTTTAACTTGCTGGAATCATGCAAGGATAAAGCAACAGTAACAATAGAATTCTTTGTTTATGACGTAACAGAGCGCGTTCGATGTTGTGTTCCATGCGTCGATGTTCGGCAGCTGCTTCGCGGTGAGTAAAGATTCCTATTACATGTGAGAAATCGGCAAGACAGTTTGAAAAGAAAACGTTTTAAACGTCGTTTAGATTGCGATTGGACAGACACGTTAATGTAGGCAACTCGTAGCTGGAAGATTGGACTGTAAAGGGTAAACACATAATCGTGAGCTTTGGAACTCATTACAGTTCGTGGTTTTAAAATAGAACAGTGATTGCCTTTAGATTGCATTTAGACGTTATTAAACTGTGCAAGGTAAATAATATAGATATTTTCCGCGATAAACAGAATAACTAGAGAAGAAATAACATGTAGTAATTACTCCACGATTTGAAATGAGTGATTATTGCGAATTGTATTAATTATCACGCGAAAAGCAGGTGTAAGACGAACAATAAGAAGTATTGAAATTAACAAAAGGCAATTAGATTGCGCAATAAGCTGATTCTCTTTCTCTCTGTAACTCAGGTTCTCTCTTTAACCCAGAAATACTTTAATTATCTCTAAAAAGAGATTTAAAATACTAAATGAAATGTTTACAAGTTTAATATGGGTTATTGAGGAAAAAATATAAACATTTCATCCATCACATATAATTAGTGTACTTAAAATACGAAGTAGAGACACTTCAGAATAACTAGAGAAAAATAATAAAAAATATCTAATAGGCTTTTATTAAAAATAAATAAATAATTTCCTGGAAAACAGAAATAGTTCTACTATAAAACACAAAAAAATTAAATAATTCACCATAAAACATTCACTAGGTCAATTAGATATTTAGAGTATGGCCCTAATATGGCATTAGAATGGCCCTACAACAAACCCCTAAAAAAAATCACCTAATACTCAGTAGGCCATTTAGATTAAGCTATTTAATTGGCTGGTTTCCTAGCACTGGTGCAATTTCCAAGGGACTATTAGTTTTATGCTCATAGGTAAGTACTTCTCTGGCCTCCAGACCTACCTCTGTCACCCTGGCCTCCACACATGTCTGCACCACCCTGGCCTCCAGACCTACCTGCTTGCACCACCCTGGCTTCCAGACCTACCTGCTTGCACCACCCTGGCTTCCAGACCTACCTGCTTGCACCACCCTGGCTTCCAGACCTGCTAGTGCCGCCTCTGGCGCCCAGACCTGCCTGTGCCACCCTGGCCTCCACACATGTCAAGGCGCCCTGGCCTCCACACCTACCTGCCTGCCCACCCTGGCTTCCAGACCTGCCTCGCGCGCCTGGCCTCCAGAACGGCCTGTACCATCCTGACATCCAGACCACGGTCCTGGCCCACCATCTCTCTCCCTGTTCGGCTCCGCTCCATCTCCCACCTAGTAAGTGTCTTGAAGCCGCTCCTTAAAGGGAGTGGTTATTTTACAGTCATGTCTGTTTGTCCCTGTTTTTGTCTTGTTATGCTCTCCTGTATCTGGACAATTGTCATTTTACTACATTTCCCATTCCTTTGCCTATTCAGTAGGCAGATTAGAATGGCCCCACTACAAAACCCCTCAGAAAATGACCTAATATTAAGTAGACTGAGTAGAATGGCCCTATTACAAAACACAAAAAAATGTACCTAAACTATAGTAGGCCAATTAGATTGTGCTAATTGGGCGGGACTATTAGTTTTATGCTCATAGGTCAGTGTGCACAAAAAAGATTTAGTTAGATTGCAAGCAGGGCTGTAGTTTACATCAGGGTCTCATTTTAGGGTTAGTGATAGGGCCTGTACTGCAAGGTAGGCTGTGAAACAGGAATAGCCCTACTTTAAAACACAAAAAACTCTCACTTCCAAGGGCAGCAGCTGGCGGAAAGTCCGTGGTCCAGAGTCCAGTGGTCCCAAGTTCAGTGGTCCTAGTAGCCCAAGTCTGGTGGTCCAGAATCCGGTCAAGTTCAGTGGTCTCTAGTCCAGTGGTGCCAGACCCGTGGTCCCGAGTCTAGTGGTCTGCCACTGCCTGTGATGGCACTGGGGATATGGTGCTGTTGGGCTGTTGTACACCAGAGGCCGCACCAGCTGCCAAGTCTGTGCCAGAGGTCAGTGCATCCAGTCACTGAGTTCCCTCAGTGACATCCAGAGGTATGTGACATCCAGAGGTATGTGACATCCAGAGGTGTGTGACATCTAGAGGTATGTGACATCCAGAGGTGTGTGACATCCAGAGGTATGTGACATCCAGAGGTATGTGACATCCAGAGGCAAGTGACATCCAGAGGTATGTGACATCCAGAGGTAGGCATGAGATTGCCTCTACTACAAAATACCCCTAATATTCAGTAGGCCGATTAAAATAGCCCTAGTATAAAAAAAAAACAAAAAAAAAAAATGACCTAATATTCAGTAGGCCAAATAGAATAGCCTTATTAAAAAAAACTAATATTCAGTAAGACAATTAGAATAGCCATACTATGAAAAAAATCTAATATTCAGTAGGCCAATTAGATAGTCGCTGCTATAAAATACCATAAAAATGTCCTAATATTTAGTAGGCCAATTAGATTTAGGCCTACTGACCGATCCGTGCCTATCGACATTTAAGTATACTCTGAAAGCTTTTCGCATTCTTTATTGCAGAATTTCATGTTAAATGGTTTGAACAAAAGTGTATAATGTGTCATTATTCAAAAATAAAGCATTACAAATCAATAAAATACATGTGTGGTCTTTTTTTACTGAATTCCTGGTAATCCATTGGATTTATATATTGTTAGATTTTCTTGATATCTGGATCCCAAACTGAGGTCAATACTTAATAAATTCAGATGTTGCAGATCATTCTTCACTTACAGAGCTCTCTGGGAACAAAGAAACACACAAGAGTGCAGTTGCTTCAAGCTCGTTTATTTTTTGTGATATTTTTGTTTATTTTTTTATACAGCAGATAAAGAACAGTTCAAATGACAAGGCAATTCTAAGTAATGCTACACAGAGAATGGGTGTCAGAAAAACTTGTTTTATTTAACATGATATATTGATGGATTGGCCAATTTATTGAAAGCAAACTGATTTGTTCTTGGAATTAGAATCAAGCTACCAGTTAATTCACATGGTTGTGCTGTTTTTGTGCATGTTTTAGGAGGTTTGAGGTTATGTCATTGGCAGTGGAAAGAGTTGTAGTACCTGCACACAATTTATATTTCACCAAAAATATGTCATCTTTAATTTTGATAAAATCTAAATTATAACAATATTTCCATAGGTTGAACGTGAATGTCTCCATCTAAATCTTGCTGATGTCGCATCATATCATGTGCACCAGCAAAACAGTTACCAAGATTAAGCTGTGCGTGATTGGTTTGCCACAAAAGTTTGATGTTAACTGTAATATTATGTAAGGGGGAACCACCCACTGGCCCAATGATGGAGTCCAGTGGCATGGCGAAGGTTACAGCACATTTGGTCTTTTCCAGCGTTTACTTATTACTTTTGACATAACGGAATTTTATCTGACTCAGATCTAAAACATCCTAGGAGGGGGGTCGTGTAGGACTAGTTTGGGAAACACTGTGTTAGAGGAACAGACAGTGCTATGGGGCTCATCTGGTTACAGAATCCACCTGAACCTTTTGCTAGCTTCCTTTAAATACCCGGCTCAAAGTATACTTCCTCCAAAGGAAGGCCACAAATGGCCATTTACATGAAAGACCCCAGGAAGGACACACCTTCAGCAGTGAGCAGAATATCCCTAAACTCTCAAACCTTTGTTATGATCTGCTCTACTGTTGTGGGAATGATGAGACTGATTGTGTCAGTCACACTGAGACATTTCAAATGATATTAAACATTTATGTTAAGACAGTTCATCCACACAGAATGTGACAGTGACGTGCACAGGGGGGCTCAAGCCATGTGGTGCAAATTCTTAACTGTTTTCCTCTCTCTTTAGTGTGTTATAGCTGTTTGTTACGGTGGTGTTTTGTAAAAACAAATCGAAAACAAAATAACAAATCTAAAAACAAAATAACAAATCCAAAATTAAAATGATAATTCTAAAAACACAATCCCACATTTAAAAAAAACATAAAAACACAACAACAAATCCAGAAACAAAATAAGTCAGGAAACACTACGACAAGTGAGAAAACAAAATTGCAAGTTGGAAAACACAACGCCAAATCGCACAAACCAGAAAAGGTAGGTACTTTGCTGGAATGGAATGCTTACTGCTGATTGGACGAAACTCGTGTCAATCAAGATATCCAGGACATAGAATTCAATTCAATTTTATTTGTATAGCGCTTTCTCACAAAGGTCATTGTACCAAAGCAGCTTTACATGTATGGGAAGATAACAGTCCGTGGTCAGGGATTCAAAAAAACTCTTTAAGAGAGAAATAAAACCCTGACATGACATGTTATAGTTGCAATCCGTGGCATGTGCAATCCGTAATAAAGGAAACAAATTGCCATTGATCGCATCTATAACATCTATAACAGTAACAAGACACAAACATTTACTTATAAGTAAGGTGAATTCTACCGGTTGTACATATAGTACAACTGGTAGCAGCAGTGGGCACGTTTTAACACACTGTGTATTATCTTTACTTTGGATTCAAATGTTACGTTTTGCCAAAACACATAAGCTTCTGTGGCGCCCTGAAAGAATTTTAACCGAACCTATTATTATTTTATTATATTATTTATTAACTTATTTATTAATATATTTATTAATCATTAGTCTTTCAAATATTTACTAGACAACAGAAAGATGAAGAGCACTTTCATAAAGGACACTTTTCATAAAGTACAGGGTTTTTTTTTATTATAAATGATTAAGTTTAAAATCTGTAGAAAAAACATATTTGGTTATGTTTATTGAAGGAATTATTTTTTTTAGTGTCCTTTTTGGTCCTTCCGCCCCTGCCCCACAAGAGGTCTGTGCACGCCACTGGAATGTAATATTTCCTAAATACAGTTCATGGGTGAACTATAGGGTTCTCTGAGCGGAGAGAGGGAGGAAGGAACAGATGTAAAGGTGTGAGTTTGTAATTGTGACCTCTTCTTTATCTGACCCGGTTTCCCACCCATCATCAGCACTCATACTCTGGGTCTGGATGATGTAGTATGTGTTTAATGCCAACAGCAGTTCTCCATAGCTCTGCTGCCCTTAATATAACAGTAAACACTATAAACAAAACAGACAAAAATAAAACAGCAATCTGAAATATGTCAATTGCTTTGTGATCCTATCAGACATTTTAAATCAAAACATTTTATGGAACCCTGTAACATTATGCTTGAAAAGTTAATCATGACATTTCTTAATAAAACATGAATTAAGTGCTTTACAAAACAGTTAGCACAAAACATTTGAATAAACAGAGTAAATTCTTAAACTATATGATAAAGAACCAATTACCTGCACACAGAGCAGCAGGAGACACGATGGATTGTTCAGTAATGTTATAGCTCCACCTATTCAACATATGTTTCACTTCATTAGCACATGGAAAACTGGCACACGTGGAAAAGAGTACATCAAACGAAAATAAAAATATCAAATTGATGCATATACACAGAAAACACACTACAATGTCTATGATGCTCGTGCGCGTAACATTTCACATGAAACAATAGTTTGAACTTTTAATGTGGAGCTGCAACAAAAGCGACTAACCAACAGCAGTTCTCCATAGCTCTGCTGCAGACTGAACAAAACTCAGGGTGCAATAGCGCCACCGGCGCAGCCACTAGGAAGCGCAATCTCCTTAATGCAGGATTTATTTACAGAACCTTAGAGCTGTAATATTTATATCGTTACATAATCATCATTCATTGAAGTGTGCTCTCTGAGATAGGGATGCAAACTCTGTGGGGGAAACTAACTATTAAGTTGCTCTGGATAAAAGTGTCTGCTAAATGAACACATGTTTATGTAAATAAAGAGCACTCTATAAAAAACTCAAACGTCTTTCAATATTACGATGTTTACAATATTATGAACATGTTTATTGTTTGCAATTTTCTTCAATGCAATTAAATCAGTATTTTGGGTAACTCTGAAATAAGTTAAAGGATAGTGTTTTAATGTTTGAATGGTTTATTCCCCTCAGATTCTACCATACTAGCTAATCTTTTGCACTTTAACTTGCTGGAATCATGCAAGGATAAAGCAACAGTAACAATAGAATTCTTTGTTTATGACGTAACAGAGCGCGTTCGATGTTGTGTTCCATGCGTCGATGTTCGGCACCTGCTTGCGGTGAGTAAAGATTCCTATTACCTGTGAGAAATCGGCAAGACAGTTTGAAAAGAAAACGTTTAAACGTCGTTTAGATTGCGATTGGACAGACACGTTAATGTAGGCAACTCGTAGCTGGAAGATTGGACTGTAAAGGGTAAACACATAATCGTGAGCTTTGGAACTCGTACAGTTAGGTGTTTTAAAATAGAACAGTGATTGCCTTTAGATTGCATTTAGACGTTATTAAACTGTGCAAGGTAAATAATATAGATATTTTCCGCGATAAACAGAATAACTAGAGAAGAAATAACATGTAGTAATTACTCCACGATTTGAAATGAGTGATTATTGCGAATTGTATTAATTACCGCGAAAAGCAGGTGTAAGACGAACAATAAGAAGTATTGAAATTAACAAAGGCAATTAGATTGCGCAATAAGCTGATTCTCTTTCTCTCTGTAACTCAGGTTCTCTCTTTAACCCAGAAATACTTTAATTATCTCTAAAAGAGATTTAAAATACTAAATGAAATGTTTACAAGTTTAATATGGGTTATTGAGGAAAAATATAAACATTTCATCCATCACATGTAATTAGTGTACTTAAAATACTAAGTAGAGACACTTCAGAATAACTAGAGAAAATAATAAAAATATCTAATAGGCTTTTATTAAAAATAAATAAATAATTTCCTGGAAAACAGAAATAGTTCTACTATAAAACACAAAAAATTAAATAATTCACCATAAAACATTCACTAGGTCAATTAGATATTTAGAGTATGGCCCTCTATGTGGCATTAGAATGGCCCTACAACAAAACCCTAAAAAAAAATCACCTAATACTCAGTAGGCCATTTAGATTTAAGCCTATTTAATTGGCTGGTTTCCTAGCACTGGTGCACGCTCTGAAAGGGACTATTAGTTTTATGCTCATAGGTAAGTACTTCCCTGGCCTCCAGACCTACCTGTGTCACCCTGGCCTCCACACATGTCTGCACCACCCTGGCCTCCAGACCTACCTGCTTGCACCACCCTGGCTTCCAGACCTACCTGCTTGCACCACCCTGGCTTCCAGACCTGCTAGTGCCACCCTGGCGTCCAGACCTGCCTGTGCCACCCTGGCCTCCACACATGTCAGCGTCAGCCCTGGCCTCCACACCTACCTGCCTGCGCCACCCTGGCTTCCAGACCTGCCTCTGCCAGCCCTGGCCTCCAGAGCGGCCTGTACCATCCTGACGCCCAGACCACGGTCCTGGCCCACCATCTCTCTCCCTGTTCCGGCTCCGCTCCATCTCCCACCTAGTAAGTGTCTTGAAGCCGCTCCTAAAGGGGAGTGGTTATTTTACAGTCATGTCTGTTTGTCCCTGTTTTTGTCTTGTTATGCTCTCCTGTATCTGGACAATTGTCATTTTACTACATTTCCCATCATCCTTTGCCTATTCAGTAGGCAGATTAGAATGGCCCCACTACAAAACCCCTCAAAAATGACCACAATATTAAGTAGACTGAGTAGAATGGCCCTATTACAAAACACAAAAATGTACCTAAACTATAGTAGGCCAATTAGATTGTGCTAATTGGGCGGGACTATTAGTTTTATGCTCATAGGTCAGTGTGCACAAAAAAGATTTAGTTAGATTGCAAGCAGGGCTGTAGTTTACATCAGGGTCTCATTTTAGGGTTAGTGATAGGGCCTGTACTGCAAGGTAGGCTAGCTGTGAAACAGGAATAGCCCTACTTTAAAACACAAAAACTCTCACTTCCGTCAAGGGCAGCTGGCGGAAAGTCCGGTGGTCCAGAGTCCAGTGGTCCCAAGTTCAGTGGTCCTAGTAGCCCAAGTCTGGTGGTCCAGAATCCGGTCGTTCAGTGGTCTCTAGTCCAGTGGTGCCAGACCCGGTGGTCCCGAGTCTAGTGGTCTGCCACTGCCTGTGATGGCACTGGGGATATGGTGCTGTTGGGCTGTTGTACACCAGAGGTCAGCACCAGCGAGTCTGTGCCAGAGGTGGCTCCAGTCACTGAGTTCCTCAGTGACATCCAGAGGTATGTGACATCCAGAGGTATGTGACATCCAGAGGTGTGTGACATCTAGAGGTATGTGACATCCAGAGGTGTGTGTGACATCCAGAGGTATGTGACATCCAGAGGTATGTGACATCCAGAGGCAAGTGACATCCAGAGGTATGTGACATCCAGAGGTAGGCATATGAGATTGCCTCTACTACAAAATACCCCTAATATTCAGTAGGCCGATTAAAATAGCCCTAGTATAAAAAACAAAACAAAAATGACCTAATATTCAGTAGGCCAAATAGAATAGCCTTATTAAAAAACTAATATTCAGTAAGACAATTAGAATAGCCATACTATGAAAAAATCTAATATTCAGTAGGCCAATTAGATAGTCGCTGCTATAAAATACCATAAAAATGTCCTAATATTTAGTAGGCCAATTAGATTGCTGACCCTAGCCGATCCGTGCCTATCGACATTTAAGTATACTCTGAAAGCTTTTCGCATTCTTTATTGCAGAATTTCATGTTAAATGGTTTGAACAAAGTGTATAATGTGTCATTATTCAAAAAATAAAGCATTACAAATCAATAAAATACATGTGTGGTCTTTTTTTTACTGAATTCCTGGTAATCCATTGGATTTATATATTGTTAGATTTTCTTGATATCTGGATCCCAAACTGAGGTCAATACTTAATAAATTCAGATGTTGCAGATCATTCTTCACTTACAGAGCTCTCTGGGAACAAAGAAACACACAAGAGTGCAGTTGCTTCAAGCTCGTTTATTTTTGTGATATTTTTGTTTATTTTTATACAGCAGATAAAGAACAGTTCAAATGACAAGGCAATTCTAAGTAATGCTACACAGAGAATGGGTGTCAGAAAAACTTGTTTTATTTAACATGATATATTGATGGATTGGCCAATTTATTGAAAGCAAACTGATTTGTTCTTGGAATTAGAATCAAGCTACCAGTTAATTCACATGGTTGTGCTGTTTTTGTGCATGTTTTAGGAGGTTTGAGGTTATGTCATTGGCAGTGGAAAGAGTTGTAGTACCTGCACACAATTTATATTTCACCAAAAATATGTCATCTTTAATTTTGATAAAATCTAAATTATAAATAATATTTCCATAGGTTGAACGTGAATGTCTCCATCTAAATCTTGCTGATGTCATCATATCATGTGCACCAGCAAAACAGTTACCAAGATTAAGCTGTGCGTGATTGGTTTTGCCACAAAAGTTTTTGATGTTAACTGTAATATTATGTAGAGAACCACCCACTGGCCCAATGATGGAGTCCAGTGGCATGGCTAAGGTTACAGCACATTTGGTCTTTTCCAGCGTTTACTTATTACTTTTGACATAACGGAATTTTATCTGACTCAGATCTAAAACATCCTAGGAGGGGGTGGAGTGTAGGACTAGTTTGGGAAACACTGTGTTAGGAGGAACAGACAGTGCTATGGGGCTCATCTGGTTACAGAATCCACCTGAACCCTTTGCTAGCTTCCTTTAAATACCCGGCTCAAAGTATACTTCCTCCAAAGGAAGGCCACAAATGGCCATTTACATGAAAGACCCCAGGAAGGACACACCTTCAGCAGTGAGCAGAATATCCCTAAACTCTCAAACCTTTGTTATGATCTGCTCTACTGTTGTGGGAATGATGAGACTGATTGTGTCAGTCACACTGAGACATTTCAAATGATATTAAACATTTATGTTAAGACAGTTCATCCACACAGAATGTGACAGTGGCGTGCACAGGGGGCTCTGCCATGTGGTGCAAATTCTTAATTGTTTTCCTCTCTCTTTAGTGTGTTATAGCTGTTTGTTACGGTGGTGTTTTGTAAAACAAATCTAAAAACAAAATAACATATCTAAAACAAAATAACAAATCCAAAATTAAAATGATAATTCTAAAAACACAATCCCACATTTAAAAAACATAAAACCACAACAACAAATCCAGAAAAAAAAATAAGTCAGGAAACACTACGACAAGTGAGAAAACAAAATTGCAAGTTGGAAAACACAACGCCAAATCGCACAAACCAGAAAAGGTAGGTACTTTGCTTGAATGGAATGCTTTACTGCTGATTGAATGAAACTTCGTGTCAATCAAGATATCCAGGACATAGAATTCAATTCAATTTTATTTGTATAAGCTTTCTCACAAAGGTCATTGTACCAAAGCAGCTTTTACATGTATGGGAAGATAACAGTCCGTGGTCAGGGATTCAAAAAACTCTTTAAGAGAGAAAAAACCTGACATGACGCGGTTATAGTTGCAATCCATTGGGCATGTGCAATCCGTAATAAAGGAAACAAATTGCCATTGATCGCATCTATAACTCACTATGCAGTTACAAGACACAAACATTTACTTGCTTAAGAGAATGAATAAAATGAATTATAAGTAGCAGTTAGATTCTACCAGTTGTACATATAGTACAACTGGTAGCAGCAGGGCACGCGTTTAACACACTGTGTATTATCTTTACTTTGGATTCAAATGTGACGTTTTGCCAAAAACACATAAGCTTCTGTGAAGCCCTGAAAGAATTTTAACCCGAACCTATTATTATTTTATTATATTATTTATTAACTTATTTATTAATATATTTATTAATCATTAGTCATTCAAATATTTAAAAGACAACAAAAGATGAAGAGCACTTTCATAAAGTACACTTTTTCATAAAGTACAGGTCTTTTTATAAATGATTAAGTTTAAAATCCTT